>PVHP010039996.1:0-16041 GCA_004024765.1 Zapus hudsonius | reverse complement strand
CCACTACACCCGGCTTGCAGCATCCTTCTTAACAAAAAATATATTTCCTGAAATATCTTTAAAGATATTGTAAACAAAATGAGATTTTTTGCCTTAACAGTATGGATCTCAACCTCTTCATGAAACTTGATTATATAGTGTATAAATACTGTAGACATACTGTGAAATGCCAAATTACATATTGAAATGTATACACTTGAAGTAATGTCTGAAGAATATGGAAGGGGGATGATCTCTGCAGTGCTTTAAGAAAAATTTTAAATCATTTTATTTATCTATTTTGAGAGAGAGAGAGAGAGAGAGAGAGAGAGAGAGAGAGAGAGAGAGAGAGAGAGAGAGGAGAGAATGGGCATTCCAGGGCCTCTAGCCACTTCAATGGAACTCCAGGCAAATGTTCCACCTTGTATATCTGGCTTTACCTGGGTGCTGGGGAATCAAACTCAGGTCTTTCTGCTTTGCAGGCAAACACCTTAACCGCTAAGCCATCTCTCCAGCCCAAGAAATATTTTCAATTAATAAACCATTTGTTTAAAAGCTAGGAGGCCTACATAGTAGTGTTTAATTCAAAATTGTTTTTCCGTTAAGAAAAATTTAAAAGACCATGGAATTTCACTTATGTCCCACAGTTCTTTCCCATGGGTTTGTCAGTCTTCATGATGAACTTACCAGTTGTGGTTTATGTGGAGAAACATCAGAATCTTTTAGTCATCTTTTAAATGAATAAACATTTCTTTTTTATTTTCACTATTTCCACAGCAAGTTAGAATAATAAAAATGTTTTTCAAATAAGGCATTCATCTATATGTGATAAGCAATTCATTCAATATTTTAAATACCACTTGAGGATAGATAATTTATGCACTCTACTTTATTCCATATAAATAATTGCATTCATTTACTTTTTCTCACATACATAATTATATGTTTGTTGCTAAATATGTGAAATGTAAGTTGCATAAAATTAGTATGAATTTTATATGAAATTTATAAGAGTTTTAGTATAAAATTTACATATAGACATGCTACCTATTTAAAGTGTGTATTTAGATAGTTTTAGTGTATTCATAGAATGATCATTCATCACCATTAACTTTAGAATACTTTAATCAGAACGAATACCCACTTATTAACAGGCACTCTCTCTTTCTTTTAACTCTCAGACTCCCTCACACATACTCTTTCCCCAGGCACTAGTGGGAAAAGGTGTTTTCAATTGTAGTCATTGTATAGAAATGAACCATACAATAAGTGGTGTTAAAGACTATCAGCTTTCACTAAGTATCTAAACAGGATTTTATCTCCCTTATGTCTAAATCATACTGTAGTTGGCATATTTTGCTTATTCATTTGTCACAGGTGAACATTTACATGATTTCTAATCTTTGGATATAAAGAATAATGTGGATAGAAGCATTTGTGTATAATTTTGTCTGGACACAAATTGGCTTTTGTTTGGGTTAAGTATATAGCAGGAAAATAACTAGATTCTAGGTGTTACTTTTGAGTAACACTGCCAGAATGTTTTCCCCAAGGATGAACCATTGGCACTCTCACCTCAATGGGTGAGAATTCTAATCCTCAACCTTCCTAGTTGTGAGTTTTTGTATATTTATATTATCCCCTTGAAAACTGGTCTCAAATGCTGTTTCCAAGGACAACACCCGAGGGTGCCCTCTGGCCTCCAAGCACAGGCACACATACTGCTTCCCCAAAAAAGGTGCACACACACATGCACACCTCAAATACATACACAAGTAAAAGCATATATGGATGTAACTATTCAGACTCCTTTCTGTTGGTGATTTGGGCAAACAAAACTTGATAATTGGGAGGTAGAGGTAGGAGGATCACCATGAGTTTGAGACCAACCTGAGCCAAAAAAGTGAATTCCTGGTCAGCCTAGATAGTGCAAGGCACTAACTCGAAAAACAAACAATGAACAAAAAAACAAATGAACAAAAACAAATAAAAACTCAATAATCTCTTTCATGGATACATTTGTGTGAAGGAATAGAACATAAACTGATTAAATAGGAGAAAACCATATTTGATAACTTAGATTCATGAATTAATGTCATTCAGTGTGCATAAACCTTTAAAATATTTTAATTATTCATTTATTAAATGGCATATATGTTGATAATGTTGTTTATCTCTAACAAAAAGAGATATTTAATCTAGCAAAAACAGAGTTTATTAACTGATTATGTAAATTGAAAAATGAAATTAATCATTTACAATTAAATTTCAGTCTTTTCTAATAAAATAAAATAAATATGATTGAGCTTAACTGCTGTATGAGTGTCCATCTTGTTGCTGGGACAAAACTCCTGACCAAAATCAGATTAAGGGAGAAAGGGTTTGTTTCACTTTACAGTTCCAGTTTCCAGCCCATTGTAGCAGAGAAGGCATGTGGCAGAACCTTAAAGAAAATTGACATTTCAGTCCACACTGAAGAAGTTGAAAGAAATGAATGTTTACTCAGACAGCTCTTTTTTTTTTTTTTTTGGTAGCTGAGTTCACAGCCCAAGGAATTGTGCTGATCATATTTAAGGTGGCTTTTTCTACCTCAATTAACCAAATCAAGATAATCCCTCACAGAGGCTAAATATAAACCATCACTAATTCCTACTTTTTGTGGATTTGTGTCTATACTTTTCAAACCTTGTAGCAGCTAGATTGGATATCCCTCAACAGATTCAGGAGTTTTATTCAAAACTTGTCTACAAGCCTGCTGGCTGGAGGAGGTATAACCTTGGGTCACTGGGGCACATCTGGAATTCCAGCCTAAGGAAGCAGAGAACAGACAGTGCTCTGCCTGGAGTCCCTGTATTTTGGCTGCTGGAATATGTTCACATTTAGCTGTGTCTGGTTTGGAAGTTTATCCCAACAGTGTGAGCTGTCTAAGACACTTCTGAATAAGAGCTGCAAGATCATATTTAATATGTAATTGATAAGTTATGGGAAATATCTCACAGGCAATTAATTAGCACCACTTGATTTAAAAAAATGCTGTGGCACTTATTTTACTTTATATCACTAGAGATAAGTTAATTTATATAAGTATATATTGCTTTATAAATGTGTTATAATGATTTTATTCTATTTACATTTTATATTTCTCTAAAACAGCATAATAATATTTAAGAGTTGAGA
The DNA here is from genome assembly GCA_004024765.1 of Zapus hudsonius. Lineage (NCBI taxonomy): Eukaryota > Metazoa > Chordata > Mammalia > Rodentia > Dipodidae > Zapus > Zapus hudsonius. The sequence goes on along the minus strand of PVHP010039996.1, from coordinate 12,885 downwards.
TTCTATTGCTTCTTAATATTATTGTATTGAACAATTTAAAGTTTCCATTTATAGGAGATTCCATTTATAGAAGATGCATTATTAATAATCAAATTTAACAAACAGCACAATTGATAAATTTATGATATAATAAGCTTCAAGTGTGGCTTTACCTATAGTAAGTATATAGAAAAATTCAAAATAAAATAAATTTTCTAAGAAAAGTATTTCTTCATTTCCATTGTGAGTTATATATCTTGTTTGTACTAATCTGGTTTGTAATATAAATTACTTTGTAAAAATGGAAAGAAACCTTTAATATCACTTGTTTCTTTGCATCCAATTAAATGGTTCCTGTTTAAATCATATTATTTAACTTTTATTTAAATGGGGAAATCAAGATATTAGCAGAACATATAAACAAAACAGACCTCACAAAGGCGTACTTGAAATAGAAACCCAGTCTTTACCTTTGATTTTATTTTTTGTGGTTAGAGAAAAAAAAACATTAAAAAAAAGAAATATTTAAGAACACTTGTTTATATTTATTCTAAAATAGTAAAAGGCTCCAATCCAGACAAAGATCTACCTTGTTGTCATTTTATTCTCATTTTCTGAAAAGTGAGCTTTTTTTTTGAGGCTATACACAGAGTCACTGATTTCATAAGCTGCTATCAGAGTATACCATAAGTTTGGAGGTTTGATAGTCAGTGATTTTTATGGCCATGATTACATGAAAGTGCTCTTCTAAGGTTGTATCATATCCTATTTGCCACACTTCATAAGAGAGGATCACCTAAAAGCTAAATGTCTTTTCTTGAAATGGGCCACATGATAAAACTGCATGAGAAGACAATAGGGTGCATTGCCATTGTGCTGAGTAAATGTGTACACCAGATGTCAGCCAGGCCTGGGCTCAGTGGTGGATGTGTTAATTTTCTCCTAGATCTGCTCAGGAAGCTGGCAGGCAGAAGAACTTTTCTCAAAGATCAGGGAAATCGCTCAGAGAAGGCTCAGAGGCAGAAAATGCAATTGACAGGAAATTCAGTGAAGTTTATATTATTTTAAAGAGAAAGTGAGACTGCTTCAGTAGATTTTTGTTGTTGTTGTTGTTGTTCTCTGTTCATAAGCAGATTTCACTGTGAACTTCAAGATTCAGAATATAATGGGATGACCTAGAATAGGACCCACTGAACTCAGGCTTTCTAAGTGATCTAACCAAACACTATTCTCTTTTAGGCTGATCAAAAGACAAATAAGGACTATGGAGATGGCTCGGTTGATAAAGTGCTTGCATACAAGCATGAGGACCTTGAGATCAAATTCCTAGCACCCACATAAATGCTGGGAAAGTTTGGCCACCAATCTGTAATCCCAGCAATTGGGAAGCAAGAAAAGGGATCCCAGAGGCAAGCAAGCAAGGGAGATAAGTTGAATTGGAGAGCTCTAGGAGCTGAGAGACTCTGACTCTGTAAGTAAGGTGGAAAGCAATCAAAGATAGCCCTGGACATCAACCTCTGGGCTCCACACGCATGCATGTGCACACACACACACTCATGCACATGTGAACACACATGCACACAGACAACATATATACGCATGCAAAAATACTAAAAAGAATGAGAGGTGATGTGACTTAGTGTCATGCTGAGTCTGTGTCAAAACTAGTATTTCAACCCATATACCCTTTCTTCAATGTCATTAAATGTCCATCCCTAAATTTAAAATCAAGTTAAGATTGACTCTAGAGAGATGGCTCACCAACTAAAAGCACTAGCTTCCAAAGCCTGATAGCCTGATAGCCCTGGTTTGATTCCCTAGTGCCCATGTAAAGCAAGATACACAGAGTAGCATATAGTATGTGGCAGGGTTTTGTTTTCAGGAGGGCCTGACATGCTCATACTCACTCTCTTTCTATATGCTGTTTTCTCACTTTCTCTCTCTTATATTTTTTTAAAAAATTAAAAATAAACAATACCAAGTAAAAGTAAAAGAACTACAACTCAGGTTCCCTTAAGTGGGCAAGTCTTGGTGGTTTCTCTTCCCTCCATCTTGATGACATAGTCTGAGAGCCAAAGCTAAAATATCTGTGATACAGCCTAAAGCTCTGAAACCAGGAAACTTAAACCTTTGCCTGGGATGCATAACACCAGTGTGGGGACAGTTGGGGGTTCTTTTACATGAGAGTAAAACAAGCTTCCGTTTTCTTTAAGCCAATGACAATTTAGCCTTCATAAACACCAAATCTTCTTCTAAATGATTCATATCCTTACTATGGACCAGGGACTGTGGCAAGCTATACAGGGGGGATCATGCCTGCTTTTAGGAAACACGAATTTTGGTACAGCCTTTAAAAAGTTAGTGATGGGATAGATATCTTAGATGAAGAAACAGCAAGGGTTAGTAAAGTTGTCTGATTAAGTGACAGTTGTAAAATTGTAAGGAAAAGCAGAAATGAATCTTTCAAAACCCACAGGGAAATAAAAACTTAAAAATCAGTTTGGTGATTTTAAAAGATGTATTTATTGTTATTAATTAGAAACACTGTATGAACAAGTCTTATATTGGTACTCCATTTCCTTCCTCCCTGCCCCCAATCCACTGAGGGCCCTCCTCAATGGTATTGCTGGAATGCTGCATGGGATTGAGGTCTATGGATGGTGCAAGCAGTAGCCAGTAATTTTTTTTAATTGAGGGAGACAATGCCTGTGCATGTTCCCCCCACCATGGGTCTTACAATTTTTCTGCCCCCTCTTCCAAAAATTTCCCTGTTGAGCTCTTAAGTATCTCTAGGTTTCTGCTTAGGACTATTTTGAGTATCCTCGGTGTCCATCTCCATTACCCTTGCATAGGTTGTTTGACTTCCAGTGGAAGCAACACTATTGCTCATCTCACCACTTCCTCTATGGGTTCATTAGGGCCTTAGATGATGTTTTAGAGGTGACTCATCTCCTGCCTGGGCGTCAGCCATCATGTCACCCTGTTGATGGAATAGGGTTGTCCATAGATCTTGCTGCCTTCTAAAAAATACAAACAGAATCTTCAATGGAGAATGAGGTCAGTATAGGTTAAATGGGGCAAATATTGTTAATTTGGCAGGATTTTAATGGATGCAGGCCAAAGGTTAGTAGGGGAACCCTCCTGGATTTCAGGTTCTTGGTCTCCATAAGAATTTGCCTTGGATCTCAGTTCCAAATATCGTTTCCTTGCCACTCAGTGGATCTCTTACCCAATCAGAGAGCCACTGATTACCTGCCTGTTGTTAAGTGCTACTATTGCACAGGTGAGAACTTCTTGGCTTGCTGGTCTTTGCCATATATACATTTATTTATTTATTATTTTTTAAACATTTTATACATTTGCCACATACACATGAAGTGTCCTCTTCATTCTCAGAACATCCGTAGCTATTGTACAGCACTCTCCCCTGCTTTCTCTGAATATCATTGGGCAATGTCCCCTGGCAGCTCTTGTAGTGCCTTCCAGCACTCTACAGGCTAATAGCCATCTGGGAGCTGGCTTCCTTTCTGGATCCAATCTCTTCTGTTGTGTGTATGACAGCAGCCTGTGGGGATTTTCTTTTAACCTGTGGAGATTTGAAGGATGAGCAAGCAGGACAGCATGCCAGAAGCAGAGTGGTGGGGAGAATGGTGAGAAGTAGAAAAATGGGATGCTAGAATCTATGTGAGTGGCTTTAGTTTTGACTGGTATGAAAAAAAAATTGGAAAAGATCTAAAGCCCATCTAAAAACATGTGACAAAATCATTCACATTTACTAGGGGCATTGTGCATTGTGGCAGGAATATCAACCTGATTCAAAGTTACACTCTTGAGGAAAAACTATATACATACCTATATATATATACATATATATATATATATATATATATATATATATATATATATATATATATATATAGTACAACATTTGTTCAAGGTGAGAATATGTAATGATTTTGGCCGAATATAATCATAGTCACCAGTTTTATACACAGATTGTTATGATTAGTACACAGAGATGGCAACATAGCAACAAGTGTGGTGTTTGAATCTAATATCCACAATGACACTATGACTTGAATCTTCATTTTCAAGCAAGGACATGTGGAATCAAAGTTTCCCAGTCAATCATACAGAGTAATTATTACAGCCAGTTTTCAGATTTGGAATACCTGGATCCATACTTGCCTGCCTTCCTGATAGTCTCCTAACAACATAGTTCATCCTACAGCATGATTAAAAACAGAAAACTCTGATTATATTGTACATAGAGCATAATGAGAGTAGACAAGTAAAATACTGATTTATTTGAGGATACTTTAGGATATTTTGTATCACCAGAATAGAAATTGGTATATATTGTGATTTTATTTTCTTTATTGAATCATTCAAAAAGGGTTAAACAGTACCAAATTCATAGTATTTAATTAAAGCTCCTTTGAGTTTTGTTTATTTCTGACTAGTGGGGAATTAATTTGTCATGCACCAAGGGGTGCCAAGCTCCAATTAACACCCTGTGTGTGCTTAGCACATTTGTAATGGGTTGGCTGTATCATCTGACAGAAAGAACTAAGAGCCTTGGGCCTTCTGTAGGCACGGAGTGGGCCTATGGTTCCTGGGCATCATATTATGCCAAGTATATGCACACACACACACAGAAGATTATCTAGCTTGTCTTTTGCTTGCTAATGACTAGAACATCACCCTTGACTGTTCCTCCATTGGATTCCCAACACATAATTTGATTCTAGATGATTTCTAGAAGCAAAATTGTGTATCGGTGGTAGATAAAACTATTTTTCTTGAAAATGTAAGTAACTTGAATTCTTAAGACATGCAAGACACCAATACTTACTCATAATTACGTATTATTTTTATCTAACTACTAGTAAATCTAAAAAAAATACAATTATAAATAACCATTTGTTATGAGATAGTCATGTTTTCATGTCATAGTCTGAGTTTTTGTTCTATTTTTGTTTTAGAATGTAGTTACATAGAGACCAAAAATATGTTAATCAAGTTCTAGTTTGTAATACTTTAACAATAATTTTTCATTGAGGTTGGTGAAAGTTTGCATTTCAGTTTTCAAATAGAAGCTTAGTAATGTAATAAAATTGGAGACTATCTTTGATTACAAATGTAGTTTAGTAAATGCTAACGTCCTGTATCTTCCAAACATTCTTTTAACTATGAGGAAAAATTTTAATGCTTCAGAAATTAGTGGACTCAATAAAAAGTTAATCAACCAGCAGTAAAACGGCAAGAAAGAAGTTGAGGATGCAGTGATGCAAAGGAAGTGTTGGGAAAATAAAGAGAATTATTCCCATTGCAACAAGTCACTGTCATGACATGGTACATTTCCCTTAAATGTTAACTGCAGTCCAGTTTATTTCCTGTAGGGTGTTGGAAATGCAACATCAAAACTACACTGTTCATTTAGAGATTTTATCATTTAAAATAAGAAATACATCAAGGTCTATTTTGAGACAGACACATTTGGAATTTTGGATTATCTGCCCTAAGGCATTTCTCACAATGAAGAATGAAACACTGTGTCAAAACATTGAACATTATCAAATTAATTCATTATTGTATTCCATTGGTACCTAAGAGGTTGATACCTGCTGATCACCAGTGTTCCCTTGTTTGCACCCCATGGGACTTCTCACATTTACTGTTCAGTTTGGCCTTATGCTAAGGAGATAGGCTTATGGGAATTTTCTTTCTCCATGAACCCATTATTTTGAATAAGATTCTGAGGGGAGTAATAATTATAGCAAGACCTAATTCCTATGTACTGGTGCCCACAATTCTGCTTGCAGGAGTCTAGAGAAGACACTCTTTATCCCAGCTATCACATTCTCTATGAGTGAAGAGTGTGGAAGATGAAGAGACAGAGTAGCAAGTAAAAAGACTAAGAAAGCTGACAGAGGAAAATCAAAAGTAGCCTCTCTGTATCCTGCAGTCAATCCATTAAGTGATACAGCCTCATTTATGATGTCAAGTGGTAATATCTGTGGTCACCTTTGTTTCATTTATTTATTCATTCTTTTTGTCTTTTCAAGAGTTAAGGACACTTATGTAGCTCCGTTTGAAAGTAAATATTAAAGAAAAGAATAGAATACTAACAGTAAGGCCCTAAACTAAACCTCTTATTAAATAATGAAAGAAGGATAATATCAATATGTATTTTTAATCTGGTCAAGAAATTTCTCTATCACAGTCATTTGGTGCCCAGAGTTCTAATGGGTATATGATTACTAATGGCTTTTTAATCTCATCGTCTGTAATGCTAGAGTTTTAAATCTATTTACTTCAATTTCCTGACATGCATCAGAGACAAAAAGGGTATTTACTGGCTTGTGGGCTTTGTGTTACATTTTTTTTATTACATTAGAAACTACCCAGACTTTTACACCAGCAAGTTGACCGCATAGTTTTCAAAGAAGGAAAAACAACAGAAGGAAAGACATCAAATATATATTTTCAAAATCTCCACTATAAATGATGACAGTGGTTTATGTTAGACTCATGGCATGGAATATTTGTATTCCAAATAAATTTTTTCAGTGCTGTCAGCCTGGGAGTTTCAAAGAAGAGAAGTTGAAGAAGCATGACATTTTGTTATTATGTACATTAGGATATATTTAAATGGTCATTTACTGTTAATAAGCCAGCATAGTCTATGGCTTGCTTTGTTTCTTTTCTGTATCTCTTACACATATTAAATAAATATTTATTCATTATCAAGCAGATAGATGAGACACAGACAGAGAGAATGGGTATGCTAGCATCTCCAGCCAATTCAAACAAACTCCAGATGTATATGCCACCTTGCGCATCTGGATTTATGTGAGTACTGGGGAATCAAACCTGTGTCATTAGTCTTTGTAGGAAAGCACCTTCACTGCTGAACCATCTCTCCAGCCCTGTAACTAATATATTTTTATTTACTTCTAATGGAGTGATGATGGAGAGAACTTGTGTCATCATGAACGAATCTGTGTGTTTCTCCTGTACTGACTCTGCAGATATGAAAGCCTTATTATTTTTTTCTCCATTGAATCTTTCTAAAAGTATATCAACTATATCATATTTCTATGTCTCTTTGTAAATTTCCAGAACATGATCTATCTAGGGAAAAGAAATAAAACAGTAAATCAATTGAGAGGCACACATGTCTAATAAAAAGTCAATGCACTTAACTCATCAGCACATTCTCTGTCTTCAATAGCACAATAATGCAAATCTTTATATTCATGCATCAAGGAAAACTCTCTAATCTTCACAGAAACAAAACAATTTAAATACATTATTTAAAATAATTAAATTAGGATATTTAAACATTTCAGTAATTTAAGATATTAACTCTGATTGAGCTACTTTCCAACAGCCAACTTTTGTTCTCTGTTCTTTATATTTTTCTTGCTTTTATGTTATGAATCTCCTATAGTGATTAATATATTGGCTATAAATATTATTGTGTAATATAGCAACAGTCCTTTGACTTATGAACTTTACTGAATTTTATTAACCCAGCACTAACCAACAGTGCTGGTTATAGATTCGGATCTCAGTTATTATGGGTTCACTAAGTTGTGAGCCCAAGTATATTCCATATAATAATGATCAATTGCATGGTCATGATATAATTCAAAGAGATCTGATCAGTGACAAGGAACCCTTAACTGGAGCTGGCTCTAAGGCGACATTCACACTAACAAAGAGCTACAGAGAGGCTACACCACTTATAATCTTGCCAAATTAGCAATGTTTGTCTCATTTAACCTATAATGAACTCACCTCCAATGGAGATTCTGTTTGTATTTTTCAGAAGGCAGTGATAGCCATGGACAACCCAATTCCACCAATACATGGGATGATGGCTGACATTCTAGCAGGACATGAGCCACCCTATCACACAGGACACAAATGAAACCTATGAGAAAGAGGTGAGATAAACAAGAGACCTATCATCACAGCAAGTCTGATAACCCATGAAAAAACAATGGAGACAGACACCAACAATACCCAACACAATCCACAGCAGAAGTCCAGAGATACTGAAGACCTCAACAATAAAGCAGAGTTAAAACTCATTCACCATGACTCAGGGAACTGATCAGGAGAGGGGGCAGAAAAATGTTAAGAGCCATGGTGTGGGAGAATATCCAGAGACGTTGCTGCCCCTCTCCCAGAAACAACAAACAAATGAGGAAAAAAAAACCCTGGCTACCTCTTGTGCAAATCATAACCCCACACCCTGTGGACTGATCCAGGATTCCCACCAATGAGGGCCTCCAGTGGGTTGGGGACAGAGGAGAGAAATGGGAGTACTATCATAAGATTTGCTCATACAATATATCTAATTATTGACAATAAAAATATTTAAAAATATAAGTGGGAAACATCAAAAAAATATAATGACAGTAGAAAATCCTTAACATTTTATATCTACTCCATTTTTCCTAACTGAACCAATATGAGAACAAGCTGAGCTAACAGCAGGTCACAGAGCAGAGTAATGGACTTCATAAGACATAACTCACAGCAGTCTATGGAAAAATTCCAGGTTGACTATAGAAAGTCTACTAAAATAAAAACATCAACACATATCAGAAGATGTGACTGAATCCGGAGAAATATCAATACCCACATTGTCCACAATAAAACTCAATATTACTAAATACTGCAAGAGTAAATAAAGTGTAATCTATTCTTAAGAGTAAAGTGATACATGAAACCTCATAAAAATTTATAAAGAGGAAAATATATCAGAAACCAGCCTGTTCCAGATAATCTAAAAAAGCATGAAAACCAGTAGAAATTGCCATGGAAATATTACAAAACTAGGAAATTTTAACTTATTCAACATAAAAAAGGAAAAGGATGGAATAAATGAAGTGATTTTTCTATTAAAATTGACTGAATTTTATGAGAAAATTTTATGCAATAGAAAATGCAGTTCTCTTTTGTGTTCAGCAGAAACCTCTTAAAAGTCTTATTAGACTATAGATTAAAATTAAATAAATTAATTTTACTAAGTGTAACATTATTTTAGAAAACAATGTAATATTAAGATATATATGTATGTATATGTGTGTTCATAATTTTACCTTTTCAAGTTTCCAAAATACGTACTAATAGTTTGATTTTGTGTATGGTCTTGTCCCCTAAGAGATTCAGACTTACTTAAATTGCTTTAAATTACATAGCCTGAGTCCAATTAAGACTGCTATAAATAGAAGAAACATATCATAGTAGTTTTCTTTTATCTATTTCCCAAAATTCATGACAAGCTGTTTTTCATTGGCAATGGAATATCTTCATGCTTCTCTGGTTCTCAAACTTCATTTCTGCCTAGGCTCCATAGATAATACAAATATCTCCTCTTGGATTTTCTAAAACAGTATTTTATGAGAACAGGCATACTTAATAATTCATATAGAAATATTTAAAATGGAAACCAATAAATTTACTGTTTATGTGGAAATAAATTATTTAAATCTCCATTGCTATAACTTTTGGGACTTTCTCATGTACTTTATTGATACAAGAGAGAAATGGAAGCTGGAGAAGTTGACTTGATAGTTTTTTTCCATAATCTTTGACATATGGACTTTTGCAAATGACCAATTTTCTGGTGCTAATATGAAAAGATTTTCTTTACTCAATACTCATGTTAATTTTCTATACCTGGTTTAAAAATATTATGCTATTAAATAAGGAAACTCTAGTTTTAATTAAACATCTCGTGACAACCTCTAGGAGTTTGAACAAATAGAAATTACCTTGAGCTTTAGGTTGCTCATCTGTAAAATGGGAAGTTAGTCCATACTTTGAAGTTTACTATATAGGCTAAATAAACATTAATCATTTTCACTACTCATTACTATCTGGTACTTGAGCATAAAAAAAAACTCATCTATGCTGTCTGAAACGATTTGACAGACTGAAAATTAACAATCTTGAAACATTCCATTCATGGAAATTTTATTTCATACTGTTTATGTTCCTGCTGCTTTCCAATCTGCCAATAATAACTCCATGGTTCAATTTTTTGTATATTATTGCCTTCTTAAATGTAAGTTATATGATCTTGTTTAATGTTTCCATAATATATGACTTTTTGTCCAATATCTCATTGTAGTAATATAATGGGGAAAATCCCTAAATAATTAGAGCAGCAGTTACAAACTGTTACAGTGAAAGTTTAAATCAAGACAACTGTGCATGATTCCTGATACATTGAAGCATTGAAGTGAATTCAATTAAACCAAATGATATCTCTGAAGGATACTTGCTTGACATTCTTTAAAATGAAACTTATTAGCTCTTCACCCCCCCAAAAAAAAAGAAGTAAAAATTTGTGATAAAACAGGTTGCTTATTAAATTTATCTATTTGGGTATTTTTAACAATTTTTATTTAACATAAAATATATTTATATCTCCCTTTTAAATCATTCAAAAATAAGAATATCAGTTACTGTCTGGAGTCAAGAGACTAGTGAATATTTAGAAAACTCTGAGAATTATAACAAAATTCATTGCTGCGTTTCTCATTATTTTAAAATTACATTTCTCATTGCTATAACAAAATGCTGGAGAAAAAAACAGGGTAAGGAATGAAGGTTAATTTTGGCTTTCACGTCAAAGGGATAGAGTCCATCATGGTAGGCAGATGCATGGCAATGAGGTCACAAGCTGCTTGTTGCTTTGGAAACAGGAAATGGAGCCAAACCCCAGTGACTTACTCCCTCCATCAAGGTGCCAGCTCTGAAATGTCCAACAACTTTCCAAATCAGCGTTGTCAGTTAGGGACTTTCTGTTCAAGCATATGGTTTTATGTGGGACATTTCACATCCCAAACACAAAGGAATTAATATGTTTTTAAGTATTCTCTTTAACCACCCTATACATCTCATGTGATTCTCTGTATTGATTTTATAAATTTTCAGGAATACAATATTTCAGGTAGAAATACTTTTTTTTAACTTTATCCTATTTTTTTAGAAGTCAATCTGGCATAAAACTGGATAGAAATGGCAAAACTCATCAGAATGGGCCTTGCAGTTCTCCCAGACAAGTCATAAGACAACTCTCAGGCATTTTTGTTCAGTGTATTTTCCATTACATGTTGCCATGGTTTGATCCAGAGGTCCCCCACAATCAAATGAATGTGTTCTGATCGATCCATCCTCAGCTGATGGCAGTTTGGATTTTACGACCTCCCTGCAGCTGTGTTGTTGGAGGCAGGCCTATGGAGGTTATTAGCCAGCTTCCCCTTGCCAGTGTTTGGCACACCCTCCTGCCATTGTTTGTAGTGCTGTGGTGGAGGTGATGTTCACCCTTCTGCTCATGCCATCATTTTCCCTGCCAGGATGGAGTCTCCACTTGAGTCTATAAGCCTAATAAACCCATTTCTCCACAAGCTTCTTTGGTTTGGGTTATTTCTGCACAACAACTAGAATGCTGACTACAACACATGTTCAGTACAAGTATGTTGAGGTTCTCTTGGAAATGAAATATCAGATTGTACATACCTTCCAATGATTTGGAGAATATGTTCAAATATTTCTCTAGCTGGTGTAATAATACAGAAGCTTAAAATAAAATTTGAGACTTAAAGCAAAACATTTTTTTGAATTGAGTAAGCAAACAGTTGGTACCGTTAGATATTGGATAGAAATTACCTACATTCTTGAAATACATTTCACTACATTTCTACACCAATTGAGCTTTAGTCACTCTTCCATGTCCAGGCACATACAGTGAAAATAAAAATAAAATATCTTTTTTTTCGAAAATTCTATATAAGTATTACTTTTCATTTTAATACAATATTTTTTCTTAATTTTGCAAAAGTTCCCCTTAGTTTAATGTATCAAAATATATAACACAGAACATTTGTAATGATAAACTATCACATTAAACACTTAATTCTAAAGCTTCCTAGCATTTAGTCTCGAAAACTCCATGTAATCCTTTTATCTACTGAAATAAAAATGCATATTGTTGACTTTGCCTTTGCCTTTGTTCACTGCATGAAAATTTGTGGGGATCATAGAGAAGGATTATTTTTAAGCTCATTGAATCTAAATAACAAGTCACCCATTTAGTACTTGGAAGCCAGGAAAAGATGATTGAGGTCAGATCCTATTAAACACAAACACTGAGCAGTTTCCAGCTGATGGGCTGTATTATAGAACACAGGCTAGTTTTATCAATATCATTTTTCTACTTCGTTAGCTTCATTTAGCCAGGAGGCTGCAAACAGGGACCACAGACCTCTTTATCATTACTCCATTTTTATCCAGCTGTGAGGAAAATAGCAAGAAAACTTCATTGTGCCCTAAAGGGCAACTGTGAATAGATATACTTCTTTCCTTACCTTTACCTCCAGGAATCAGTGATGATATTTAACATACTTGTGCTTTAATTAAGGAAATGTTCACTTACTCGCCCTCTATTGTCATCTCTAGAGTTATGCAATTGCCCCTTGGGATTTAATACTGGAAAATAACCATTTCAATCTGAGCCAGCTAAATCATGTGATTTTTATTATGGATGAAACTGGTTAATATCACCTGAATCCACTGGGAGCCATTTATTCAGAGAAATGATGATACTTTAGACACAAAAATATTCAACAAAAACAACACTTTGCGTAAGAGCAATAGAAGAAATCCTATGTGTCCAGCAAATTTCTCTAGCTCTTTATCACTACTTAGCATTTTAGTACTCTAAGGACTCATGGCAGCTTATTTAAAGAAGAATACATCTTTTAAAAAATCATCAACTTATTTGTTAAACATCTTCATTGACTATGTCTTAACAGATCATAGAATCTTTTATTTTTTATAATCTATATCAAATATATATATATATATATATATATATAT
>PVHP010039995.1:0-16007 GCA_004024765.1 Zapus hudsonius | reverse complement strand
GAGAACATGTTGCTGTATGGTCTCTTCCCTCCTCCCCCTGAAACTTGTCTGTCTTATAGTCTGCTTCCTCTGGGAAATCTCTCTACTCCTATCACACTGTTAACTTGCTGATGTCTTGATTAGCTTGGAGAAAGCTCTCTTCCCTCACCTCACCCACCCTCCTCCCTGGTGGTGCCAGCTCTGTAATAGTGGCCTGCAAGGGACAACATGCTGAGGGTGTGACAGAGATTCTTTGTTTGGTCAAACCTGACTCAGGCTCCTGGATCTTCTGCTAAGTCCATCCATGCATCTTCTTGTAAAATCCAGTTTTAGGAAACAGCCCTGTTGAGCCTGTGTAGCCAGAACCCTGCTCTCCAGGTATCTTATCACCCTCCATGTTGATCAGCTCCTTTACCCCACCAGCTCTCAAGTGAGGTCTGACCACATTGGCCTGTGAAGATGTTTTAATTATTATTATTATGGGTTTTCAAGGTAGGATCTCGTGCTCTAGCCCAGGCTGACCTGGAATTCACTATGTAGTGTCAGGGTGGCCTCAAACTCATGGAGATCCTCCATGGAGATGGAGATGAGTCACCAGACTCAGGTTGTTTTAATTATTTTTGAAAGGAGGACCATCCAGGGCCACTCAGATTCCTGCCTCCTGGTCCATATTACTTTACAGAGTCTCACCCACATCAGGCACCTTCTTGACTAAATAACTTTTCCCCCATTGACTCCTTGGGTTTCAAGCCTCCTCCCACAGACAGGGCTGGATGGTGTTAGGTCAACAGGATGACCTTTGATCTCTGAATCTTGCCATGCTTTTTCCTTTTTTTGGTGACTGTATCCATGCAGGTCTCCTCACCTAGAGCCCCCCTTCCTTTCTGTTTATCTTTGTGTACATCCTAACCAACGTCAAGGTCACAGAACTCCTTCATAAACTCACCTTTGATTCCACCTTCAGTCTAGAGAGCTGCCCCTCCCTCTGAACCTTTTGTGTGCTCTGCTAATGCCCCTTCCTTGAGGGTGTGTACTTGGGGCTCCTACCCTGTGAAATCCAGGTTCCAAGCCCCCAAAATAGGAATGAATACATACAAAGGAAGTGATCACTCTAGCCCAGGCCCCTTGGTGGGTATGGTCGTAATTAGGTTAATTATCATTGCCAACTTGACTGGATTTGGAATCACCTAGGAGACATACCTCTAAGCAGGTCTGTGAGAGCAGGACCAGAGTTAGTTTTTTGTTTTTTTCTTCCTTCCAGATTCTTCTTCATATAGTAGCAAGCACTCTACCACTGAGCTTTGTCCCTAGCTCCTTAGGTCCATATTCTTATGTTCCTACTTTGTCCATGAAAGGGAAGAAAGAAAAATCCTATTTTTTTTTATTTTATTTGGGGGGGGGGTAGGGTCTCACTCTAGCTTAGGCTGACCTGGAATTCACCATGTAGTCTCAGGGTGGCCTTGAACTCACAGTGATCCTCCTACTTCTGTCCCAATCCTACTTATTTTAAGAAAAAAATTACTGGTTCATTAGAAGGAAAGTGGAGAGGAAGGGGACCTGAGTGATAATCTTTGTTCAGGTCACTAATAAGTATAACAGTGTGCTCACAAGGAACTTAGCACCTCTCTGTTGGGGAGAGAGACCACCACACCAGGATCTGAATGCTAACATGGGACAAACATGCAGGAAGGGACTGAACCTAGACCCAGAAGCTCACGAAGATGCTGTGGAGGAAGTGATCACAGGTAAGGACTGAGGATCAGAGGAGCCAGTGGTGGACCTCAGAGAAAGGCAGTTCCGTAGCAGGAGCACCCAAGCAGAGAAGGAGCAGACCAGTGGGAGAAGCTCAGCAGGTTTGGGTCACAAACATTCCAGGTGTTTGTCCTTCCACCTGGATAATGAGGAACTTGGAGGAATTTTGTGAGGGGGCTGAAGAGGGACCCTGGTAAAGAGGCTTTTGCAAAGATGCAGGGTGGAGATTGTTGAGAAGTGAGGGGAGGCTGGTGGCAGTAGGGATGGATGAGGTCAACACTGAGGAATCCTCTTTGCCCAGTGAACACCAGGAAGAGCGAGGTCTCCACATGAGGACAATATGGCAGAGGTGGGAAATCCAGGAAGACCAGGAAAGGGGGCAATGGGTCCCTTTGAGACATGTGACACTGGAGATGCCTGTGGGACATTAAAGGAGAAGTGACCAACAGGCAGCCAGATACACTGGTGTGGAGTTGAGTGAGGACATCCTGGAGTGAGATGGGAATTGGGAAGAGAAATGGAAGTCACCAAAGTTGTCGGGAATGTTGCTCAGTGGTGAGTGCTTGTCTGGCATTCATGAAGCTCCACCCCTAACACTGAAAAAGAATGAAGGAAGGAAAGAAAGAAGGAATAAAGGAAGGAAAGAAGGAAGCAAAGAAGTAGATTAAAAGATTCAGAAAAGGACCTAAGAAGCCCTAAGGCCTTGTGAATATAAATTCCAGAAGTTAAATTTCTGCCAACATAAGGAAGAATCTCAATAAATTCTATTTGTCCTAATAGAGATACAAACATGTTATTCCTTTATTTAAAAAAAGACTAATTTGGGGCTGGAGAGATGGCTCAGGGGTTAAGTTGCTTGACTCCAGAGTCTAACTACCTGAGTTCAATTCCCCAGTGCCCTTGTAAGCCAGATGCACAAAGTGGTGCATGCATCTGGAGTTTGTTTGGAGTGGCTGGTGGCCCTGATGCGCCCATTCTCTCTCTCTTCCCCTATCTCTCTGCTTGCAAATAAATAAATAAATAAATAAATAAATAAATAAATAAAATTTTTAAAAAAGACAAATTTGCCCGCATGATGGCACATGCCTTTAATCCCAGCACTTGGGAGGCAGAGGTAGGATGATTGCTGAGTTTGAGGCCACCCTGAGACTACATTGTGAATTCTAGGACACCTTGGGTGACATTGACACCCTACCTTGAAAAACATAAAACAAAAAAATTTAAAAAGGCAAATTTAATCTATTTCCTCTACCCTCTTTCTCTTCCTTCCTTCCTTCCTTCCTTCCTTCTTCCCTTTCTTTCTTTCTTTCTTTCCTTCTTTCTTCCTCTTCCTTTCTTTCTTTCCTTCTTTCTTCCTCTTCCTTTCTTTCTACAGCAGGGTCTAACTGTTGCCTAGGCTGACCTGGAACTCACTCTGTAGCCCAGACTGGCCTCAAACTCATGGGCATCCTCATTCCTCAGCCTCTTGAGTGCTGGGATTAAAGACATGTGCCACCACATCTGGCTCTATTCCCTTTCTGTACCCATCCTGAGTAGTACCTTGCCTAAGAGGGGTCTGAGGACCAGCGTCCATTTAGTGTAGAAGAGAACCAGCCAGCCATTCCTTCAGTTTACTGATGAGGAAACTGAAGCCTGCATGGAGTTAAGGTACTGTCCTGAAGTCCAGTAGCCCTGGAGAGAGTGAGGACAAAGTCAGGGCTGCTGTGACTGTCCCTTCCCTTTCCTCCCCACCCCTATCTAGACTTGCCATGGTAACTAAGCCTCCTCCAGTGTGGGAAGCAGTTACCTAGCAACTCTCCGTAACCAGGTCAGAGGCAGGGAATGAGGCACACCACTTCTGCCCACCCTGGGGAATTCAGAGTGGAGAAATGGGATGGCCACAAATGACCTGCATAGAGGCCTACCTGGAAGTACCTAGGGGAGTTTCATGCCATTTTCAGCAAGTTGCTGGGACTATGGCACAGCCCTGAGTTAGCCAGGGCTTTTATCCCCATCAAAGGCTTAAGTCCCCTTTATGTGATTCATTTGAATAGCATGGAACCAATCCTCATTGACTTTCTGGCCTGGTGTGGATATGGGGAAGTCCATCAGGGAAAGGCTGATGGAAGAATGTATATGTATATCCATGTGGATGTTTTCATTTGTAGAGGGAGCCATGTTCTCTCTAACTGCCTTCTTGTCCTTTAGTTTTCTCAAGAATGTCTATGGAATGACCGGGTCCATGTGTGTTGGATTTTGACAGCATTCCCCAATTCCACCCACTTCTATGCATAAAGCCCTGCCTGTGCGCCCAGGTTCTACCTCTTTGTGGATTCCCTCCCAGAGGGCCAATGACAGTGGACATGTTTGGGCGAGGAGTGACAGGTGATCCAGTCTTGCCAGTGGGGGCAGCTACTCCTTGAGGTAGGTCTGTGTGTGTGTGGTGGAAGGGGGAAGAGTCTTTTTTTCACTCGACATTGTCATGTCTGCCTGTGACATTAGGAACTGCAACAGCCACTGAGAAGAGACACTGCAATGCTCAGGGCATGGCATGGCTGAATCTCTGAAGCCAGCAAGCCAGGACTGCCACCTCTGCTCTTCTTGTCTGGGAATTCATAAAGCCCTTGTGCTTAAGGTATTTTTGGTCAAGCCTCCACACTCACACCTCAGGCTCAGGCTGAGAGGGCTGCTCATGGATGTCTAAACAAGTCTTGATGTTCAGGGTAAAGGACTCAAAAGAAACAAACATCCCTCTTTGTGAATAAATCAAAGAAAAGACTCCTAAGACCTTTTATCTCCAGGGCTGGAACTGAAATACACCTGCAGCTATGCACCATGCCTAGCTTCTTGCAGTCTGAATCTCCTCCCAGGCCTTCCCCAGCCCAGGACACCTCACTCATACAGTAATGAGGCAGTATGCTGGGGTGAAGGGGGTGCTGGGGGGGGTCCCCACTGGCTCCTGGGAGCCAGCTACACTCATCACTTTCGAACTGCAAGTTCAATGAAGTCAGCCATGCTGACAAGTTGTTCGTGTGTGTGTGTGTGTGTGTGTGTGTGTGTGTGTGTGTGTGTGTGTGTGTAGATTTTATTTCTTTTGAGCAGTTGTAAGTTCACACAAAGTTGGGCAGAGGTACAGAAGTCCCCAGAGAAGTATACAGAGCCTTCCCACTGTGAACATCTTGCAGCAGAATGGTACATTTATTATAACTGATGACACACTGTAGTCACCCAAAGTCCACAGCCTTCATCAGAGTTCATGCTTATTGTGCAGTCTATGGGTT
The DNA here is from genome assembly GCA_004024765.1 of Zapus hudsonius. NCBI lineage: Eukaryota > Metazoa > Chordata > Mammalia > Rodentia > Dipodidae > Zapus > Zapus hudsonius. The sequence goes on along the minus strand of PVHP010039995.1, from coordinate 11,016 downwards.
TTGAAAAACATAATGTGTGCCCACTGGTAGATACCACATAGAGTAGCTTCTCTAAATGTCATCTGTACTTGAACCATTAATCTCACTCTGCCCTCTGATCCTTGGTGAATTGATCATTTAACTTATTTTTAATTTATTTAAGATAGGGCCTTGCTATGTAGCCCTGGGTGGCCTGAAACTCACTATGTATACTAGGTTGGATTCAAACTTGTGACAACCTTCCAGCCTCTGGCCCCCAAGTCATTTTAGTTTATTAAAAATAAAACTGTTTTTTTTTTCCTGGTTTTTCAAGTTAGGCTGACCTGGCATTCACTATGTAGTCTTAGGTTGGCCTTGAACTCACAGCGATCCTCTTACCTCTTAAAAATTATTTTTGAGATAGGTCTGACTTTATAGCCTGGAATGCTCTTGAACTCACTTTGTAGCCCTAGCTAGCCTATAATTTAGGGTCCTTCTACTTCTGCCTTCCTGGGATTACAGGCAGGTACTACCATACCTGAGCACAGCCTCTGGTCTTTGTACTGTTTTTATAGTTTTGCATTTTTTAGAATATTTATGATTTGGATCATACATATGATATATATCCTTTTCAGAGTGGCTTCTTTCTCTTAGTAATATGTATACAAGACAACCCATGTTTGTTTGTTTTTTTTTAACTCCTGATTCTTAGCCTAGTCTCTCTGTTGTGAAGAATATTTTTTAAATCTTTATTTTTTAATTTTTTTATTGACAACTTCCATAAATATAGACAACATACCATGATCATAGTCTCCTCCAATCACCTTCCCTTTTTCCCTCCCCCATTCCCTCCCTCTTCACTGAATCCCTTCTCTTTTAATGTCATCATTTTCCCCCTCCTATTATGTAGGTCTTGTGTGGAGTAGTGCCAGCCACTGTGAGGTCATGAATACCACGGCCACTTTGTGTCTGGAAGACAACTTTCTAAAGGCATTCCTCCCCTTCCTTCTTCTGCAATGGTCCCTGTGCCTTGGAGGATGTGATAGAGATGTCTCATTTAGTGCTGAATACTCCACTGTCATTTCTCAGCAATTTAATGAGTTTTGAGTCACCTCAGTAGTCACTACCATCTGAAAAGAGAAGCTTCTCTAACCAAAAGTGACAGTAACATTAATATATGGGCATAAACAAAAATATTTAGAGGGCAGGTTAGTGGACATAATATATGCATTCAGCCAGACAACAGTAGTAGTTCCCCATCTAGGGATGACTTACCTCCCCAGCCATACAAAGGCTTTTGACTAGGTTTTCAGCACCAGGCCTCAATTCCATTCCAAGGAGCAGGCCTTAAGCCCAATCACAGAGCAGGTGGTTTCCCCCATAACAGACTTGCCACCATTACACCAGTTGGCACATTTAGCTTGGCTGGCCAGGCCTAAAGCTTGCAGGGTTCACTACTGGTTAAGACAGTTGATGCCTTTTCTCAACCTAGGTTTTTTTTTTTTTTGTTGTTGTTTGTTTGTTTTTGTTATTTTTTTTCTAGGTAGGGTCTTACTCTAGCCTTGGCTGACCTGGAATTTACTATGTAGTCTCAGAGAGTCCTGAAATCACTGTGATCCTCCTACCTCTCTGCCTCCTGAGTACTAGGATTAAAGGTGTGTGCCACCACACCCACCTTGACTATGAATTTTTCATCCTCTGCATCTACCTTCCACCTCCTGAGTGCTAGGATTACAGGTGTGTGCCATCACACCCAGTTTTATGGGATGCTAGGGGTCAAGCCCAGGGCTTCATCTCTGCTAGGCACACATTCTACCAACTAAGTTATATCCCCAGCCTTTTCTTTTCTCTCTCTCTTTCTCTCTCTCTCTCTCTCCCCCTCTCTCTTTCTTTTTTAAGTGGGGGGTCTCATACTTTTCTAGCATGCCTCGAGCTCATGGCAATCCTCCTGCCTCAGACTTTAGCATCCTAGGTACTGAGCTTATAGGCAGGCATGAGCCACCTCACCCAGCAGTAGCTCCCATTTTACAACACTGCATAGTATTCCCTTGCCTTATGTGTCCATTTTCCTATGGGAAGCTCTCACTTACTTCCTATTCTGGCAACTCTGAATGAAGCTGCTGAAACATCGGCATATAGGTTGTTGTTCAGACATGAATTTTCAGCTCCTTTGTATGAATGGTAAGCAGCATGGTTGCTGGGTCACATGATAAGAGTATATTGTTTTGTTAAGAGACTACCAGCAGTGTCTGATTATTCTGGCTTCCTGCACTCCACATATTATTCCCAGAGATAGGGTTTCACTCTAGCCCAGGCTGACCTGGGACTCACTCTATAGCCCCAGGCTGGCCTCAAACTCACAGTGATCCTGCCACCTCTGCCTCCCCAGTGCTGGGACCAAAGAGGTACACCACCACACCAGGCACTGCACACCTTTACCAGTGCTTGCTGCCAGCGTGTCTTGTGTCTGTGGCATGATAGCTGGGGAGCTCAGCTCACTGTTTTAATTTGAAGTTCCCTAAAGGCAAAGGATCCTGACCATCTCTTCACATTCGTTCCCATCGGTATGTCTGCTTCAGTGAGGTGTCTGTTTAAGTCTTTTGCTGATTTTTTTAACCACTTGTTAATCTTCTCCTCCTCTTCCTTCTTCCAGTGTGTGTGCACACATGCCACAGCATACATGTGGAGATCATAGGACAACTTAGAGTGTTAGTTCGTACCTCCCACCTTGTTTGAGGCAGGGTTCTTTGTTCACTGCTGTGTGTACCAGGCTAGCTAGCCTGTGAGCTTCTACTTTTCCTGTCTCTGCCTTCTCCTCACATAGGCTTACTGGGATTACAGACATACACTACTGTTTGGGTTCTGGAGATCTGAACTACAGTACTCCTAAAGCAGGTACTTTTATCCACAAAGCCATTCCCCAGCCCTATGTTGTTAACTTTCTTCTGATTGAAATTCTTATAAAATAAAAATCTTTTGTTTCAGAGCCATTTGTTAAACCGTCAACAGAAAGGACTCATATCAATTCCTTCCTGGGTGAACTGTTTGCCTTTGAGCCGTGCAGCCTGGGGGTGGAGGCAGTTCGACAGATCACTCACTAGAGTACGGTGTCCAGGTATAGGGACAAAAGCAGAGCAAAGATGCTTCAGGAAGTTCAAGGAGGAGGATTTATGCCAGCAACAACATTGGGGTGGTTTCCAGTAGAGAACTTGAACTCTGAGCTCAGTACTTTGAAGTGAATAACCAGTGTCTGAACACATGTTACCTAGTAAGTAGCCACTTGTCACATGTGTCTATTTTCCTCACTCGCTTTAGCCACATTTCAGTTATTCACCTGGCTCGATAAACTTGATCCAGATTTGAACCTGATTTGATTCCAAGTATGTGGTGGTTGGAGATCAAGGCAGGAGGATCAGGAGTTCAAAATCATTCTCTGCTACATAGTGAGTTCAAGACGAGCCTTGGTGACATGAGACCATATCTCAAAAAAAAAAAAAAAATCCAAACAAACATCCAAGACAATCAAGTATTTAATAGCCATATGTGTCAAGGTGCCATCACATTGGACAGAGCAGTTATAGAACTTCTCCATCCTCACAGAAAGTCTTACTGGATGACTCTGGTCTAAACAACGAAAGGAGGAGAAAGGCATTGCAGGCAAACAGAAGAGAACGCGAGAGACTTGAGAGCGTGACTTATCCTGGGACCATGGAAGTTCAGTGGAGCTGAAGAGAGTGGAGGTACCTTGTACAAACAGGGGGCAGGCAGGCAAGTGGCTGGAGTGGGATGCCAAGAGGGCTTGGGACTTTAGTCTGCAAACTGTGGGGAGTCCCTGAAGGATTTGAACAAGAGTTCAAGAATAGTGTCTGCTTTGCATGTGAAGAATGAGATTAAATGAGATCTCTCTGGCAGGCTGTGGCCAGGAGGCAAGCAGCCCAATGTAGAGACCTGCACCAGGGAAAGAAGTGAGGAATGAGGCAGTAGCTGTGATGTGGGCATGGACTGGACACAGCAGGGAGATGTGAAGGACCCCATGACTGACCACATCAGGCCCCTAGGAGGCGCTTTGTAAATACCCATTTAATGAATAAATTGTAGGCAAGTCCTGAATGGACAAGTAGGTGCTCCATGCCATGGGTCCCCATGTGCTATGCTGCACAAGTGAAGGAGTGTTGAGCATTTATTTTCAGCTGAAGGAGAAAGGGGCATCAATGAGAAAGAGTGAGAGAAGACAGACCAAAGAGATGGAGGGGAAGGTTGGTATCTGTTCTGTCTGATGGAGAGAGGGCTGAGGTGAAAAGGAACAAGCTATTTTCATGGAAGACTGCAAGGGACCAGAAGTCTCTTTAAGAATTATGTTTAGGGGGCTGGAGAGATGGCTTAGTGGTTAAGGTGCTTGCCTGCAAAGCCTAATGACCTGAGTTCAGTTCCCCAGTACCCACGGTAAAGCCAGATGCCCAAAGTGATACATGCATCTAGAGTTTGTTTGTTACGCAGTGGGTAGAGGCCTTGGAGTGCCCATTCTTTTTCTCTTTCTCTTTCTCTTCCCCCACTCCCTGTCTCTGTCTTTCTGCTTACAAATAAATAACTTTTTTTTTTTTTAAAGAACTGGGTTCAGGCCATTCTCCATCCCACTGCTTCTCTTGCATCCTCTCCATACGGATGACAGGGTAGACTTGGTGCCCTGAAAGATCAGAGCATTTCAAAAACAAACTCATGTGATATATAGTGGATCCAAAGCATCATCAGTTGAGAGTGTTTGGTGCAGTGGGCCACAACCCAAGAAGGAGACATGAACAGACTGGTACCTAACCAATTGAGATATGGGATGCCTAGAAGTTCCTAGAGGAGACTGAGGGCAGCAACAAAAGCTAAAGTGACAACATTGTGGTAGACATCACCTTGTATGTACCTATGACCTTAGATATTTGGAATACAGAATGAATGAGTAGATGAGATGGGGAAGCTTGTACTTGTTCATTCATTAAGCACATATTTATCGACACCCTGTGTGCCACAAGCAGTGTTAGAGGCTGGGCATAGGATGGTTTACAAAGCGCAGGCATCCCTGCCCCCTGGAGCTTACAGTCTCATAGTCATACAACCCACTCTAGCGCCATCTGTGTGTGTGCTACTCAGGAAAAGCATGAGATAAACGTCTTAATGGGAAACTTTATTTTACAGGAGGGACCAGAAAGGGACTGTTTGAGGAAGTGACGTATATACCCAGACCAGAGTAAGAGTCAGTAGATGAAGAACAGAGGATGTGCATTGCAGGGGAACCTGCAGGGATGAAGGATTTGAGGAAAGTTATTGACTATCCAGAAGCTGAAAGAAGGCCAGTGGGGCAGGAACATGGAAACAAGAGGTTGAAGAAGCACAGGCAAAGGGTGGGAGAGGGGCCTTGGCAAAGGAAGGATGGTTGTGTGGTCGGATTAATTTTTACAAAGACTGTGTGTGTGTGTTTAGAGTGTACTTGTGACAAGAATGGAGGACAGTTCAGTTGTCATGGGAGACAGAGTGGTGTAGCTGCAGGGATAAAGTAGAAAGGGATATATACATATAATATTATAATAATATAATATATATATATACTTTATTTTGGTAAAGGTTTTTCTCATGCTATTGTCTTATTATAGACAGGCAGATGTTCTAATGTTAGACAAGGCAACCATCAAATATTTCAGCCATGCCAGTCGGTCCCCTGTGTGGGCTGGTGAGCTGAGATCTAATGATGTCATATAAGCTCATCCCCTTTGCCTCGCCCACGGCTTAATGTGATGGGCATCAATTTTGTTTAAAGATTTCCCGAGAAAGCTTTTGCAATTTCTCCCACAAACTCTGCTCACATTTAAAATCATTTCTATTAGGAAATTCCTGCCTGAGTTTCAAACTGAATGCCTGTTGCTTGGAAGGTTTTTGATTCCTAATGAAGATGGGAAGATAATGTCACTGGACGCCAAATGTGAATGAGTCATAATGACAGTTATGAATCGTGTCTGTCCCAAAGCCAAAGTGACTTATTTATTAGCAACAAAAAGCGGTAGCTGAAGTAGCCCCAGAAAAGGAATGCAATTACATTTTTACTGCTGAGTTCACTGCCTCATTTTTACCCTTGCAGCTCTAAGTGTGGACCCAGCAAGAGTACCTGGGAGCTTCTGAGAGATGCAGGACAGCAAGGGAGTCTGCATTTTAAAAGGTATCTAGATAATTCACAGGCACTTGAAATTTTGAGAACCATGTCTTAGATCACTCTGAGGCCATCTAAAAGTGGGTGGGCCAGGGCAGGTGCAAGTGCTAAAGAAAATCCAACTGGTTCAACAGGAACTGGCTTTTCTCTGGAAGTTCCCTGCTCTAAAGTCTCACAGTAACCCCAGGGCATTGCAGCCAAAATCAGAGACAAGGTGGTAGCTGCTGGTCATGTGGCTGGTGAGAGGCCCTTGTAAAGAGCTTCAAGACCCAAGATCTAGAACAGAACCTAGCCAGTCATCTCTGCCTCAGCCAGGGCTGCTCCTCCCACAGAATCAGCCAAATGGATGAAGTTTGTGGGCTGTTTAAAGCATATGGTTTGCAAATACTGTAACATCAAACATCACTTTTGGCTTTTATTTACTGTAATGTTTCACATCACCTCGCACCAAGAAAGCTGCTGAAGCCTGATTTGCCTCTGCTCTCTTTCTCCCTGTTCTTTCTCCCCTGGGAGCTCTGCCTTGCTCCCATGCTCCCTTTCCACACCTGTCTCCCCCTGCGCTGGCTTGTTCAGGTCTCATTGCAGGCTCACTTGACCTCCTTCCCTCTTCTACTCAAACACTCCTCCATCTTCCAATGTGTCTCCCCTGCTTGTCTCCTGCTTCTGCTTCCTGAGGCTGCAGCTGCTCCTCACTCAGGCTCACTTCCTTATCGCTTCCCAGTCCCCACCACAGGGTCCCTTTCGTCCTGCTTTTCTCTAAAGGGAACCCACGGATCAGAGAAGCCTTGAGCCAGAGTCACAAGGGACAGAGCGTACACAGCACTGAAGTCCCTTCTGAGTCAGAAGCTCATCTTTTATCTTCTTTGGTAGTGGCTGCTTCCTGGTCCCTTCCTAACGCAGGAGAGGGTGGGGAGGGGAAACAAGGGAATAGGACCCCCCCACTACACACACTCTCCATCACTTTCACCTCAATGCTTCCTTTCCTGTCTGAACATGTGCATACACACAAGCATGCCCACACATGTGCCCATGAGCACACACATCTACACAAGCACACATGCATAGGCCTGCACCCTCCTACCCATAAAGTACCCTCTGTGCAGACATGTTTGTTTCTGGGTTCCAAGAAGGCACTGCACTCCTTCCCCAGTGTTCCTCTCAACCCCCACCCCAGCCAGGCTCCCCTGTGTGTCCCACTCCCAGGGTGGGTGGGCAACGGGACATACCATTCTAGTTTGAGGTGACAAGGAGGGATAGTAGCAGTGGGGTCCCTCTCCCCAGGGGGCCAGCAGTGGTCCAGCAGTCAGGTAGAACAGGAAGTTCATTTTCAAGCCAGCTCCTGACCAGTGGGCAGGGCAGGGTCAGTCAGTCTATCAATCTATCTACTGATCTGTAGTCAACGCTCTTGACTTCTCTCTGGGCCACTGAGCAATCTTCAAACAAGAAAAATCGGGAGAGAAAGCCAACAGAGAGGTAACAATAAAGCAATGATGCTCAACACCCCACATTCTCAGCCAGGGCTTCTACAAGCACTTTGTACAATCTGGGCTACTGCTTGCTTTGTAGCTGGAGAAACAGAAGTCACATCCAAGTAAGCCTTGGGGGTCTGTGGGAATCCTTGGGTTCCCCAGCACTTGACTCAGCACGCTGTCTCTGCTTTCCATGTTGGAGATGCTCTCTTCTGTCAGTCACAGGGAAGAGGACTTCCCAAGGGATGGCCATTGCAGGAGGGTGAAGGTCCCAGCCTGGCATCAGCTGGGAGGCTGGCATTGCTCAGGTTGGGCTCTCCCACGCCAAGCTGCGGCTCCTGACCGCACCCCTGTGGGTAACCTGCTCAGGCTTGCTTGGTGCCTGTGACCTCAGATCTGCTGCACCTCAGTTCTCGGCGCCATGCTCACCCCTTGGAGGGTGGGAGAGCAGCTGCTGTGCAAGCCCTTCAGGTGTGTGGGGCCATGTGAGCTACAAGACATGCCCTGCCATGTCCAGCCCCATTCTGTGCTCTGCATCCAACGCTGAGGTGTGGTCTCTGCTTAGCTGCACTCTTGGAAAATTCCCAAGTCAGGGAAGAAACCAGAGCTCAAGGACAGAAAAAAGTCCCACTTCTTTGCCCTGCCCTGCTCCCAGCCTGCCCCCACTGACTTATCACACCGAGAAGAAAAGAAAAAGAAATATGAATAGCATTCTCCTCCGGAGTTCCTTCTCAAACCAACCAGTGAACCAACCCAACTGCCAATAAATTATTATGGTGAAATGTGTGTATACACAAGCATATATGTGTATATTGTATGTATACATGGACACACACATGTATACTCTATACATGTATATGTAGTCATGAAGCCCAGATTGTTTTTCTTGCCCTCTCTCTTGTAGACGGCTTCAGACAAAAGGCCTTTGGCCCCTCAGATGAGTTCATCGTGTCATGGGAGCCACGTAGTTAGCAGGGAAGAGGCCCAGTTTGTTCTGCAGCCGGCCGGTCCACCATGATGGGTTGGAGCTGTCCAGTACCTCAACCACTTCTCCACTATGGAATCCCAGTTCATCATCCTCCAGGGCCTCAAAGTCGTACAGTGCACGAGCCCAGCGCACACGCTGCGGGAGAAGCAAGAGACACTCTGATGACTTTAGTTGTCAGGCTGGTCTTTGGAGCTGCTGTCACACAGAGGAGCCACTGGGTCCTGGAGCTACACTGAGTCCCCTGAGTGCAGCCCTCCTGAAAGGCTGACCTTGTGAAAATTTTGAAAACAAGCCTGGGGACTGGAGAGATAGCTCAGTGGTTAAGACATTTGCCTGCAGAGCCTAACAACCAGGGTTCAATTATCTAGTACCTACATAAGGCATCTGGAGTTCCTTTGCAGTGGCTAGAGGCCCTGGTATGCCCATTCTCTCTCTCTCTCTCTCTCTGTTTCTCTCTGCTTATAAATAAATAAATAAATAAATAAATAAATATTTTAAAGCCTAACTGATGTCATTTCACTCATCTCTTAAAAAAAAGAAAAAAGTGAACAAAAAAAATCTTAAAAAACAACAAAACACAGGCCTGGCATGTACAGTACACAAAATTTTCAGAACTCACTAGCTTCATTCATGAGACCTTTTTTGTTTTGTTTTGTTTGATTTTGCAGTGGTGGGCTGAGTACCCAGGGCCTCACATACATGAGGTAAGCACTTTACCACTGAGCTGTGCCCCAGCCCTGAGAACAACCATGATGGAATCTGTAGTTAAGGATAAAGGCTAGAAGCAAGCACAAGTGAGGCCCTACAGCAAGGCTGAGAGCAGCGGTGTGAACAGTGCCAGGCTAGATCCACTTCCCCGTGTCTCCAGCTCACTCACCCCTGCCACTTGGAGTTGCACAGGGTCCGTGTGTCTCCGGTGCATGACAGTGGCGTTAATTTCACTGCCTGTGCCACAGTGCCTGTCGTTTATGTCCAGGCTGCCTCCACGACGGTCCTAGAGACAGATACAACAGAGGACTGTCGTGTTATCACCAGGGAGGAGTATCTCTCTTTTCCCTCTCCTGCCCCCATGCCTTGCTGGGATGCCATCTCCTGAGTCATTCTCCAGGAATACTTCTGAGGATGATCATAAACCTCTGATGGTAGAGAGAAGTGAAGGGAATCTGAAGGGACCTTAGATTCTGGCAAAGATGATGGTGGGTTTCATTTATTCCAATACAAACAGTAACTTGAGGAGTCTCATGTACCCGTGCCTCAGCATGGAATCAATTTGTATTATTTGTTTTTATTATTATTATTTTATTTATTTTTTAAAATATTTTATTTATTCATTTTCAAGCAGAGAGAGAGAGAGAGAGAGAGAGAGAGAGAGAGAGAGAGAGAGAGAGAGAGAGAGAGTCTGGCTTATGTGGCTACTGGGGAATTGAACCTGGAGCCTTAGGCACTGGAGGCAAGTGCCTTAACCGCTGAGCCATCTCTCCAACCCCTGTTTTTATTATTTTATAACAGGGTTTTGTTATGTAACTCAGGCTGGCCTTGAATTCACTATGTAACTCAGGCTAGCCCTGAGCTCTCAACCTTCCTGCCTCAACCTTCCTGCCTCAGCCTCCCAAGGGTTGGGATTGCAGTGTGTACCACCGTGCCTTGCTTGTATGTCCTTTTTTTTTCTATTAAAAACAAAACAAAACAGAAACATTTACTAGTTTAGAGGGGGGGGGGGAGCAGACATTAAGGTGCCAAGTGAGCTGGCATAAAAAGTGTCCAGGTCTGCCTGGGCTGATCAGGGAAGACTTCATGGAAGAGGTAATGAGGCAGTTTCAGGGTAACCAGGCCCCAGAGTAAATAGCATTCTCATTGACTAAATGCAAGAATTGTCCTTGGAAAATCACCTATAGGTCAATACACCTTACTACATGTCAGAAATGTCAGAAAGGTGTGGCCTTTCCTTATGTCTGTCTGATTAAGGAGTTCTTCCACTCCCTTCTGAGAAGGCCCTTCCTACAGATTTAAGATTTCTGGGAAGATTGCCCTTTTCCAGAAATCTTGACCCTAGACACCTTAGTTAAGACTATAGACAAACCACCCATCCACAGTGTTCACATAAAAACCCAACCTGAGTTTCGGGGTGGGGTTCTTAAACCTTCTTTTGTCTCCATCTTCCTTCACTTAAGCCCCCTTCTCTTAACGCTCCCCCTACTAAAGCTCTAAGCCAAAATCAAATCTTTCTGAACCTTATCCTCTGCTCTGTGGATTTCATTCTTTGAATTCATAGGACAAGGATCCAGTGACACCCAAAAACTCTGGTATCATATTGGTGCATTGGCAGCAGAACCCCCAAATTTTCGTATTGGTGATGTCTGGGCTCCAGCTTGAAGGAGTTGGACTGTCCATGGAAGAGCCCTGCAAGCTGC
>PVHP010039994.1:0-16047 GCA_004024765.1 Zapus hudsonius | reverse complement strand
CTGCCACAGCACTGCAAACAGTGGCAGGAAGGTGTGCCAAACACTGGCAAGGGGAAGCTGGCTTATAACCCCCATAAGCCCACCCCCAACAACACAGCTTCATCGAGGTTGTAAAACCCAAACTGCCATCAGCTGAGGATCGATCTATCAGAACACATTCAATTGTTTGTGGGGGACACCTGTATCAAACCATGACAGTAAGAAAGGACGTGAAAACTTCAGACTGATGACGCTTCTGATAGGGGATCCTCTGAAGTTAGAAAAAAAATCACATTTTATTGTTTACCTTTCCATGGAATCTGTTTCACATAATCCTTGCATTTTTTTTCTAAGTTGAAATAGAAGAGAACTAAATCGGATTTGCATTAAAGAAGGAAACCATGAAGTCAAGAACAAAAGCAACAGGGCCAGAGCCTGTCTCCTTACTTGCAGATGAGCGACAGGCCCCAGATGACTGATGTCACTCAGCTCTGACAGCTACACTAAGATCAATTAACATCCGAGGAATCAATGGACCCAGTGTCCCAATATGTACCTCAGGCTCCAGACAACTTTTCCTTTTTGAGTAACGGAGAGGTTCCTTGAGATAATCTGGGGTCCTTTCAGGAGCCAAGCATTGGGCTGAGGTGATGCGTCATTGGTTTGAAATAAAACACTTGGAGGTATTTGTGGAGGAGTAACTTGTCTATTTCATTCAACTTCTGGAGCTTTCCTGTAGACTGTAAGCCAAGATAAAAACCTTTCTCCCAACCACTGCTTTTGGTGGCTGCTCATCTCCTTTGTTCTGTGTCTCCCTCGGGGCCATCTCTCTGTGTTGTGACATCACACAGGAGTGGTCACCCACCTTCTTCTGCCTCAGATGTAGGTTACCTGCCACAATGTCAGAGGACACCTTCATCAGACCCGCCTTCCTGGAAAACTCACGCCCTTGTCCTTTGCTAACAACTCAGGTACACAGAGACCATTTTCCTGTTATTTCCTTAAATTGTTTCGAATTAGAACAACCTCAGTGGGCTTTCCTCATTTCTCATGGGTTCTATGTCTGTGGAGGGATCCAGCCTTACATGGGAAGCTCTTTGTATAGCCGGGGTCCATCCCCCATGCTGTGGTTGGGTGTTCCCCCATCAGTACCTCCTGGTGTCACTGTCTAATCTAACCCCATCAGGTCTTCGCAGTGGCTGACTAGTACTCTTCACGTCCCTTGTCTTTCTCTAAGGTCACTGGCACCCTGGGTCCTCAGCTCACCCCCGATGCTCATCCTCAGGTACAAATCATTGATAAGCTAGGTCCCCACTCAAACCTGATGACATTTTTCTTAGCGTCAGTAGGCACATCATAAAAGCACCACACAGAGTCCATTGTCCCTTCTGTTGGGGGGGGCATTGATCCCCTCTGTGTGTGAGTGAGGGGAGGATGAAGTGAAAGGTGACTGTCCCCCCTGAGGACAGGAGGACAAGACATTCTGATGCAGTAGGATCCCAAGATGCAGCGTGTATCGGAATCCCTTAGGGATTCTGTGAAAATGCAGATTTCAGGTATCTGTTGACAGATAAGGAAAGTGAGCTACAGAGCGGTTAAATAACACCCACACTTGATGGTACGTGAGCCTCTGTGACATCCATCTTAACCATATGAGACATATCTATTCTGAGCTTCAAACTTATTTTCTGGAGTTCTCGGGAGTCTAATTCAGTGATTGGGCCTCTGAAGTAGTCGGTGCTTTAGAATTCAGAATTGTGAGTTCGGATGGTGGAGCTCTTTGGAGAGGGTTTGGGGGCTTAGGTTGGGTGGAAGGAATCCCTCCCAAAGTAGTGTTAGTTCTGTCTCTGTGCTGGTGCCTCCGAGATGTTGCCCACAGAGGATGTTTCATTCATTTCCAAGTTCAAGGTGATCTGGAACCAGGGGAATCTTGGATGCAAATTTGCGATGGATACTAACATCCAGAGGTGGGGTTGGCAGATGGCACCAAGTATGTGAGTCACTGCGTCAAGTTTTCCTGGGGAGATGTGAGCACGTGTGTTTTCACCCCAGATAGGGCGTCCATGACCAACCAAAGGTTCCACCAATGTCCAGCTTAAGAAGCAGAGCTCACTGGGGTGACTCCAGAAAGCCCACCACAGCAGAGGTGGCTCCCACTCGGAAGTTGTGTCCCTCACTGTACAACTTACTGTCAGTTGGACTGGTGAGTTTCTTAAATCCAACCGTCCCTTGGCGAGGAACCTGTTAATCTTGTAAATTTCAGGGGAGCCCAGAGACTTGTGCCTTATGTAAGTTTTGTTTATTTCCTGAGTTTTAAGGAGCCTCCCTCCAGGATGGAGTGTTTCAGATAAGAGGAAATGACTAAATAAGTTAACAAATTCTTTTCCTTTGAGGATGAGCAGAGACTCTCATTCATCTCATGACTTACAAGTGAAATGTCCCCCACGGGCTCATGGGTTTGAATGCTTGGTTATCAGCTCATGGTGCTGTTTGGGAAGGTTTGGGGACCTGTAAGGAGATGAGGCTCCTCTGGAGGAAGTAGATCCCTGGGAGGAAGGCCTTATGAGTTACAGCCTGGCCTCCATTATGGATGGAGTCCTGTCTGCTTCCTGATCTACAGGGATGTGAGAAAGCAGCCTGCCGCTCTGCTCCTGCAACCACAGCTGCCAGCTGCTCCAACAACATGCCGTCCTCACTGTGGTGGGCTGGACCCTCCAACTGGGATCCAGAGTCAATCCTCCCTCCCTTGGGTGCCTCACAGGCACTTGGTCACAGTGAGAAGAACAGTAACAAATGTGTCTATGGTTTATATTAATCAAGGTTCTCCAGAGGAATGAAATGCCAACAGGAAGTTTGTGTGTGTGTGTGTGTGTGTGTGTGTGTGTGTGTGTGTGTGTGTGTGAGAGAGAGAGAGAGAGAGAGAGAGAGAGAGAGAGAGAGAGAAGGAGAGGGACAGAGGAGGAAGGAAGAAACAAAGAGAGGGAAAGAGGGAAGGATGGAGGGAAAGGAAGAGAGAATTTAAGGAATTATCTTATGATTTTGGAGGATTGGCGTTGTGGTCATCTTCCTAGTTGCTGCGCAGAAAGAACCCAAGCAAAAGCAGCTTGTGGAGGAATGGGTTTATTTGGCTTACAGACTCAGGGGGAGACTCCATCCTGGCAGGGAAGATGGTGGCATGAGCAGAGGGTGGACATCACCTCCACCACAGCACTGCAAACAGCAGCAGGAAGGTGTGCCAAACACTGGCAAGGGGAAACTGGCTTATAACCCCATAAGCCCGCTCCCAACAACACAGCTCCAGCGAGGTTGTAAAATCCAAACTGCCATAAGCTAAGGATCGATTACCCAGAACACATTAATTTGTTTGGGGGGGACACCTGGATCAAACCATGACAGTTGGCAAATCCAATATAAACTGGGTAGCCCAAGAGGCTGGAGATCCATGGAAGAGCAATAGTTCAAGTCCAAAGGAAGTCTTCCAGCAGAATTCTCTCTTCTTCCAAGAAGGTCAGGCTTCTCCCATTAAAGACTTTGACTGATTAGACACAACCTACCCGCATTGTTCTCGGTAACCTGCTGTACTCAAAGTCCCTAGACTTAAATATGAATCTCAACCAAACACATCCATAGAACCACCCAGCATAGTGTTAGCCAAATGTCAGGGCTCCAAGCCCCAGCTGAAGCGATGTACAGGATGGACCATCTCTCAGTTTCAGGGGGTGTGGGGCATCTTAGGGCACAGGGTAAGTGATAGCCTCCATTTCATGGTTTTGCCCCAAACACTTCATCTGTTACCTTCATAGAGTGGGTCTATCTTTAGACTCAAGTTTTTGAGTGCCATTTCAGATGACCTAATTCTCAGAACTTGAATTTTTATTTAGAAGCCTATTATGGCTCTCATTAAATTATTCCTCTTACCAGATGTTCTTGAGAAAGGCGGCTCTTTGGTGATGCGTTGGATGGACCCACAGATCTCCAACTGAGCGAGTTAGTAATGGATTTTAGCACCTGTAATTCACACAGTCTTCACTTGGTGTATGGAAGGAAATTCAAGAAAATTCTGTCAGCTCGGAGAGCAGTTGTGATGTGAGCCCAGCTGATGTACGTGCCGTGGGAGCTCTGACTTTCCGAGGCCATGATGGGGGTTCATCTGGACCCCACTACAGAGCGTGCATAGCACAGCCTTTGGAAAGGGGACAAATCTCGGAGTTATGTCAGTGCTAATGACGACGATGAAGTCCCTGTGTGTGAAGCACTTTCCACATACACCATATAGTAAGTAGTAAGGATTTCACCTGCTCCTTCCTGGAAGCCCCTGGAGCTGGGAGCTGCAGGAGGCCAGTTCAGAGATGGACAAGAGCCAAGCCAGACCAGCCTGCCTGGTGCCATATTGCTGTGTAATGCACAATACTCAAACCTGGGTGCCTTGGGACAGTAAGCCTTTCCTGTCTCTTGTGAGTCTCTGGTTGGCTGCAACCTACCTCAGGCTACAAGCTTCGGGTCTTCCATTTTGTCTCTCAAAACCCTGCCTGAACGGTTAACAGCTTCCCTCAGAACCCCTTGTAATGGTGACAGTTAGAAAACCAAGACCCAGCAGAAAAGTACGGGCTGCTGCGTTGGTCCTCACCTCCAAAATGATACCTGTCCCCTCTGTTCACTTTCCTTTTCTTTTTAAAAACTTTATTTGGTGACAATTTCATACCTATAAATGATATATTTTTATCACATTCACCCCATTTCCGGCTCAGTCCCGCCGAAGCCCTCTCCTTTTCCAACCAGTCCCCCACCCTATTTTCATAATTGATTTTTGCAATCTGCAGAGTTTAATTAGGGCTGCTGGCGTGGGTATGGGTGGAGGTTAACAGCTTTCCGGTGCCTCTACCACTGAAGGAAATAACTTCTCCTCCTCCAGCAACCATTAACTGACACCAGGGCTTCACTGAAGATCTGAAACACATTAACGACTTCTTCTTATAAGAAATCCCTTTTCCTAGTCATCAACAGCATTAACCAGCAGTGGATATGCAAGTTCTGCGGCTGGCCAGCCAGGTGCAATGACAGGTATGTCAGGTGCGATGGTGGTATGTCTGCTACGGAGGAAACCAACTGCTCTCTGATTGGACACGAGGCCTGCTCCAGGGGAGGGAAGTCCTGCCTGGTACTGACAGCCTACTCAAAAGCCTATGGCTGGGGAGAAACTACTACTGTTGTTTGGCTAAAGGGACATATTATGTCCATCAAACTGCTCTCTAAATGCTTATGTTCATGCCCCTATATTAATGCTGCTCTCTCTTTTGGTCAGAGAAGCTTCTCCTTTTAGATGTTGGTGACCACTGGGGTGACTCAAAACTCACCAAAGTGCTGAGGAGAAGTGACAATGGAGTGTTCAGCACTGAGACATCTCTGTCACAGCCTCAGGGACCATTGCAGAAAGGAGGGGGAAAGAATGTAAGAGCCAAAGGAAGGGGAGGAGAGCTTACAATGCTGATGCAGACACCAAGTGGCCTTGGTATTCATGACCTCACAGCGGCTGATGCTACCTGCACAAGACCTGTGTTACAGGAGGAAATGATGACATCATGACAGGAGGGGAAACAATGACATCATAGTAGGAGGGTGGAAATGATGACGTCATAATAGGAGGGGAAATGATGACATCATAACAGGAGGGGAAGTGATGACATTATAATAGGAGGGGAAATGATGACATAATAGGAGGAGGAAATGACATCATAACAGGAGGGGAGTGATGACATCATAACAGGAGGAAATGATGACATCATAATAGGAGGAGGAAGTTACAACATCATAATGAAGGTGAAAAGAAGGGATTCAGGAAAGGGGGTTTGGGATGGAAAAGGGAGGTGGTGGGAGGGGATTATGATCATGGGATATTGTCTATATATGTGGAGGTTGTCAATTTAAAAGTTGAAAAACAAGAAATCCATTTTTCTTGTTCCACAGCCAAAAGCCAAGTTCCAGGGTTGTTCCTGAGGTTTTGGCTCTGTGTATTCTTCTCCACTCTTGGCTCAGAAATCCGAGTCTTGATGGCATAGGTTTATTTTTGGATTATTATGCTGGTTTCTCTTTGTATTAATTATTTGGCTGACTTTTCAAGGCAGGCTCTCGCTCTAGCCTAGGCTGACCTGGAGCTCACTCTGCATCCCAGGCCAGCTTTGACCTCATAGTAATCCTCCTCCCTTAGCTTCCCACATGCTGGGATTAAAAGCATGTATCACCATGCCCGGTTTGGTTTTTCTTTTTTAAAAAGATCTTTGTGCCAGGCATGGTGGCGCATGCCTTTAATCCCAGCACTCGGGAGGCAGAGGTAGGAGGATCGCTGTGAGTTCAAGGCCACCCTGAGACTACATAGTGAATTCCAGGTCAGCCTGGGCTAGAGTGAGACCCTACCTCGAAAAACCAAAAAAAATAAATAAATAAAAGATCTTTGTGTGTGTGTGTGTGTGTGTGTGTGTGTGTGTGTGTGTGTGTGTGTGTCCCGACAAGAGCCTTGTTTGCCAGGCCAGTGGCTCGTGAGCTTCCAGGGACTCTCCAGTGTCTGCCGCCCATCTTGCCATAGATGAGCGGCGGGTATTACAGACCCTCGGGCCACGGCATCCATTTACATGGATTCTGGCGAGCCAACTCGGCTCGTCACACTTGTGCAACAAGTGCTTTGACCCACAGTCACCCATGTGGCTTTCCTAAAGGGCTCTCACACAACTAAACCCCTGCTCTCACGACCCGCTTCCCAACCCCATCCTGTCCTCCCTGCCGCCCGCCTCAATGTTCCCTCGTGTGTCTTTGCTCTCTCTCTGCTCAGGCCTCTGAGGACGAGGGTGACGCAGCTCCGTGAACCACTTTCCACTTCCATAAACTTGGAAGCGTCCCCTCGCTCACAGGCTGAGTGTCTTAAGTGAAGAGCCGTTTGGAGCATAAGCCTAGCAACGAGGCTTTGCAAGCAGAGTGCTCATGCTCTCTGTGACGATCATCTCTATCATCTACCTACCCACCCACCTACCTATCTGTCCTATCTATCTGTCCTATCCATCTATCTATCTATCTATCTATCTATCTATCTGTCTGTCTGTCTGTCTGTCTGTCTGTCTGTCTGTCTATCTATCTATCATCTATCTATCTATCTATCATCTATCTATATCTATCTATCTATCTATCTATCTATCATATATCTATATCTATCTATCTATATCATCTATCTATCTATCTATCTATCTATCTATCTATCTATCTATCTATCTATCTCTCTCTCCTCATCCCCCACATCCCATTTCTCCCTGCTCCCTTTCTCTTGAAAGAATTTGCACTCCCTTCTGAATTTGTGAACTTGGACTTTAAGACCACACTGGCAGAATGAATACACATTTAAAAATCGCTTGTATGAACCTCGAGCCAGCCTTCATAGTCTAGCTGGAATGTGTAGCCGACATGAGGTTTTGCTTTCCATAAAGAAAGGGTGTCTCAGGGAGGGTTTGCTTGCTTGGAAGGAAAGCTTCAGAAAGTTCAGGAATGAAACTGCCGATGACGTGGCACAGCTCTCTGCTCCGATGCGATGCACCTCCCTCTGCCCTTGGACAGTTGACACGTGGGGTGGGGGCGGGGAGGGAGGAAGAGAATCGTCACCTTTTTCAAGTCCACCTGCTTTGGCTGTGAGAACTGGAGACTGAAGATCAGAGGAAGCCCATAGTCCACGTCTTCAATGGACCGTGTCCTTTGAACATGAAAGCCCTCTCTTGGGCTTCCCAAGGCATGAAATCGCTTCAGTGATGGTCACCCTGGGCTAAAGTCCAGCATTTCAAGGCTCTAATCTTTATAAGAAGGGGGCATTTAACTACCGAAGGCCGGAAGTAGGAGGAGAACCGGTGGCTTTGGCTTTCCTCCAGATGCCCTCCTTCCCCTTGTCCCACTCCAGGGCCGTCTGAGCCATGTCAGTCTCCTGGTGCCGAGGCGCCTCTGATCTCAACCACTGTTTCTCAAGTTCAAGCACGAAGGGTGACTTGGAAGCAGGCATCAGCCAAGCTGTGTTTTCTTTCCCTCCCCACCGGAATGAAATAGGTTCTGGGCCCAACTTAACAGCAGAATGGGGCCCATCTGCCATGTCCTCTCCCACAGTGAGGTCCTTCCGACTCTGGGATCATTCCTCCCTGGGCTTCCAGGACAGGAATTCCCTTCTACCTACACAGTTACATCCCATGCCCTGTACCTGGACATCCCTTTGTCTTGCTGGCTGTTTTAAACCCCTTGCTGGTGGGCGGGTTTGGGGGTTCTTCCTCTCCCCCACTCTGCGCTATACTTTCTATAGAACCTTCTTGTCGCCTTTTATTTCTTGTCTTTCTTACAAAATAATTTTATTTATTGATTTGAGAGAGTGAGAGAGAGAAAGAGGCAGAGAAAGAGATAAAGAGAGAGAAATGGGCTCACCAGGGCCACCAGCCACTGAAAACGAACTCAGACACATGTGCCGCGTTGTGCATCTGGCTTTACGTGGGTACTGGGGAATCGAACTCAGGTCCTTCTGCTTTGTAGGCAAGCATCTTAACTGCTGAACCATCTCTCCAGCCCTGTATTTCTTATCTTTAAAAACGTTTGTGTGCATGTGTGTGTGTGTGTGTG
The DNA here is from genome assembly GCA_004024765.1 of Zapus hudsonius. Lineage (NCBI taxonomy): Eukaryota > Metazoa > Chordata > Mammalia > Rodentia > Dipodidae > Zapus > Zapus hudsonius. The sequence continues at coordinate 7,437 of PVHP010039994.1, read as the reverse complement.
TGTGTGTGTGTGTGTGTGTGTGAGAGAGAGAGAGAGAGAGAGAGAGAGAGAGGAGCACACATGTGCTAAGGCACCTATGGATGTCAGGGGACAACCTTGGGTATTGGTCCTTATTTGATGCAAGGTCACTTGTTGGTCACTATGACCCACACCAAGACGGCTGCCCAGTGAGCTTCCAGGGGTGTTCCTGTCTCTGCATACCCATCTTGCCATAGGCATGCTGGGATGACAGGCGCACACTACAGTGTCCAGCCTAAGGCGGGCTCTGGGGATCCAGGCTTACAGAGCCAGAGCTTTTACCAAGGGAGTTCTGCTTCCAAGGATGCGTGGGCTTCCTGTGACACACACCAGGTGGAGGGCAGGAGGTGAACTTCAGTTTGGACTATCGCATCCTTGACCAGCATTACCTCTTCCCTCTCTCCAACATCAGATCAATTCAACAAACATCAGCACAAGGGGAGAAGACATATACACCCCTGCCTGGAAGTCAGAGCGTCCAGCCAGGGTGGCAACCCTCTCACTTTGTCTTTCAAAAACCCAGGGCTGGGAATCTTAGGAGGTTTCCAGAGGAGACACCACCTCTCCTGCACATGAAGAGACAAAATTAATATAGACCTGGGGGAAAATCCTAGACTTCGGGTCCTTAAGAGAGCAACAGAGTCTTCAGATGAAGGCACGTGTTTTTGTGTTTGCTTTGAAAATTCCCCTCGGCCTGTGGTATGACTGCGCCAAATGACAGCTCTCGTCCATCCTCAGTGACTCAAAATCCTCATTGATTTTGCATACTTCCAGCTCACTGTTACTAAAAATATTTTTATGTATTTTTGATTTTCAAGCAGAGACAGATGATATATATGTATATGTATATGTATACACACACACACAGACACACACACACAGACACACACACACACACACACACACACACATATATATATATATATATATATATATATATATATATATATATATATATATATAGAGAGAGAGAGAGAGAGAGAGAGGGGGGGGTGCACCAGGGCCTCCAGCCATTGCAAACAAACTCCAGATGCATGACCACTTTGTGCACCTGGCTTTCTGTGTGTGCTGGGGAATGGAACCTCGGTTGTTAGGCTTTGCAGGCAAGCACTTAATGGCTGAGCCATCTCTGCAGCCCCTATTGGTCCCTTTTTAACATGTGTAGACTAAGGCTTGGGAAGAGTCCACCTCCCACACAGACTCCCCCATACTTCTTCACTTTCATCTGGAGCGTACTCCCCACCCCCTCATTCCTAAGGCTGTCCTGCTTTGCGGGGAGAACCCGAGAAGCTGGCTCACCTTCCTGTAGCCGAGGAGGACAGAGACAGGATGTCAGAGTGCAGTGTGCAGAGGAGCGGGTGAGACACAGCATTATAACATGGCCCCATGTCTACCCTCCTGGTGGTCAGACAGAAGGCTTCATAACTCTGAAAATATTGTTGGTCTCTCCTAGGCTCTGGTTGTCTAAAGCTTCGAGCCTTTATGAGGTGGAGGGGAGGGGTAGCAGGAACGGTGAGCCATTGCTACTTAGCTTTAAGCACAATTACAAAATGAGATCTGCTTATTTATCGCTTTGGAGGGTTGTGTGAGTGTGTGTGTGTGTGTGTGTGTGTGTGTGTGTGTGTGTGTGTGTGTGTGTGTGTGTACAGGCGCACTGTGTCACTGTGCATGAGGAACTCAGAGGCCAACTCTCTGCTGTGGGTGACAATGTCCTTCTACCTTATTTGAGGCAGAATCTTTCATTCTTTTTTTTATATTTATTTATTTATTTTTAAGCAGAGAGGTAGGGGGAGAGGCAAACACACAGAGAGAGAATGCCAGAGTCTCCAGCCACTGCAAACAAACTCCAGATGCCTGCGCCACTTTGGGTAGTTGGCTTCATATAGGTGCTGGGGAGTCATGGGAGCTGGGTCACCAGGCTGCAGGTAAGTCCAGAATGCCTCATTCTTAGTGTTCAGCGCTGCCTTCTCCAGGCCGACGCTACAGAAGCCCTCCACGGCTTCCAGCTTTTACATGGAAACTGGGGATTCTTATTTAAAAAGAAAAAAATGAATAAGTGGCTGTTGAGAAGCAGGAACTGGGACATCTCTGTGATGCCCTATGAAGCTCAGGGAACATTGTGGCAGAGGAGATGGAAAGAATGTGAGAGCCACAGGGTGGGAAGGAGCACTTGGGACCTCACAGTGGGTGTCGTTACCCTCACAAGACCTGCACAGTTCTGTGCCCACCGACATTTTGAAATAGACAACTTCAGAGGACAAGAAGAGGCATTAAAACCGAAAAAAGAGGAGAGGGCTCAGTGGAATGGGGGAGGGGCAGGCAAGAGAGGGTACCAGGTTGAGAATGAGGTCAAATTACAGTATGTCCAGGTGTTAAAATTCTCAATCAAAAGTAAAAATAAAACAAAATGTTTACTTGCACACGGGTGTGTGTGCACACACACATGTGCACATGTGTGTACCAGGGTCTCTTCACACTGCCCATCAAGCTTTGTTTGGGTGGCTGGGGGCTTGAACCCAGGTCAGCATGCATTGCAAGCAAGTGCCTTTAACCACTGAGCCATCTCCCCAGCCTCAAAAATGCCACACTTAATCCACCTGCTCCGTTAGCAATTCATGGGTGGGGTGAATAATACAGTGTTTCCTCTCCTCTACATTCTAATAAGAGCTATTCTTGGAGTGAACCAGATGGTCTGATTCCTTAGACAAACAGGGGACCAGCCATATGTCTGATGGCTAAGCCAGCCCTGCGTGTGTCTGCTTTCCCACTAATGTGTGAAGAGCCAGAAAGTGTTGTGTGTGAAGAAACCATGAGCCACACAAGCTCACAGACACATCCACGCGTGGACCACCTTAGCAAGGACGTCCGTTAAAGCTGGGAGGAAAGATCGACTTTTCCAACATGGCAGCCTACTGATTAGCCTTAGGGCATCAGAGGAATAAATACCCCTCAGGAACCCCACTGCAGCCTCCTTGAAGAGAGAGGAAACCAGAGGCCATGGGTGGGAGAGGGAGGAAGCGGGGAGACACTGGGCCTGGATGGCTGGTTATACCTCCGCACCCAAGACAAATCCAGCAGGGAGCTCTAATCCCAGATCTCCAGAGCCTCCTCGACGACTGAGGCCGGTGTGTGTGTGTGTGTGTGTGTGTGTGTGTGTGTGTGTGTGTGTGCACGCGTGTGCACGTGTGTGCTGGGGGAGGGATGCATTCTCAAGATGTCTGTGTCTTGTGTGCTGCTGGGAGACATAGCGCAGCTGTGTGTGTTTGTAGTGCCCTTCAGGGAATATCCCCAAGCCTCCCTGTGAGTCTGAGGATGGGGGGAGAGAGACAGAGAGGGAGGAGCGATCTCAGCACTGGTTTGCTTGCTGATAGAGGAGGCAGGCTATGAGGCTGGCCGTGTGTGTGCATGCATGCTCGTGAGAACATACATGTGTGCATGCCTGTGAGAACATATATGTATGTGTATGAATGCTTGTGAGGACATACGTGTGTGTGCATGCTTATGAGAACATATGTGTGTATTTATGCTTGTGAGAGCATACATGTATGTATGCTTGTGAGAACATATGTGTGTGCATGCTTGTGAGAACATATGTGTATGTGTGTGTGCATGCTTGTGAATATATATATATATATATATATGCCCTTGTATCCATCCTGGCAGGAATAAAGATATTCTAAAGAAACACTTGGCCCCTCCCTTTGGCTATCTGAGTATTGAAACAGTGAACCTTAATAAATTGGAATTTCCCCAGGAATCTCATGCTGTGAAGAAGGAAAAGGCTGAAGGCTGAGGCCAGCCAGAGGAGGAAGAAGAGGTTTCACACCATTCTGACAACTTGCAGGAGAGACTGGATCTGAGACACCTTGGCCAGGATCGATGGGTTCTGCATACCTCTTCCCTTCGATGTAAACCTGAGCCTCAGGTCTGTGTCCTGAAGATGGACTTGGGAGAGGGGCACTGGACCTTGCTGTTCCCCTTCCCCATGTGGTCACCAATCAGTCTCCTCTGTCTTGTCTTATCTTTTTAATTGACCTATTGAGGACGTGTGGCTGAGTCTGGCTCTATAGGGCTGCCCAGGCTCCACCCCTAACAGTCCTCCCCATGGTACCACATGGCCTGGGATGCAGGCTACCAGGCAAACTTCCTGCAAGGCTCCCCGAGGCCATGGGAGTGGAATGTGGGATCTTTCCTAGTGTGCCCTGGAAGGGCCATACTGCGTGCAGAGCAGTGTGTAGATGTTGTTTTGAGCCCTCAAAGCATCGTAAAGTTCCTTGACAACTCACTGCGGGAAGCTGAGGTCTCTGCTCCTGGTGTTTGGGACAGAGAAATGGGCCAAGTGTCACCGTGGTGAGTCGAGTTCCAGGACCCTCTTTCACCGAGTGCTCTCCCAGCCCTTGCTTGCAGGAGAAGGCTGCACCCAGGAGTTCTGCCTGATGGGGTGTGTGTGCGTGTGCATGCATGCACGTGTGTGCGTGGATGTGTGAATGCACATATGTGTGGAAGCCAGGGGACAACCTCTGGTGTCATTTTTCAGGTCCTGTCTACTTGTTGTTGAGACAGGGTCCCTCATTGGCCTGGAATTCACCAATTAGGCTAGACTAGCTGGTCAGGGAGCCCAGGGGCCCTTCTACTTCTGTCTCCTGAGCCAGATCAGGATTTCAAGTGTGTGCCATCATGCCCTGCATTTTATTCGGCTCCTGGGGATCAAACTCAGGCCTTTACACTTGCAAGGCAAGGACTTTACTGACTGATCCAGTAAAGTCGACACAGGTACACACTATGTCTCCCAGCCCAGTTTTTATTGTATTGCTTTGCTTCTCCATGTAAGTTTGTGTTCGTGGATTTTTTAAAAAAACATATTTCTGCTTTTCTGGAATTTATCTCCTGGTTTGCTTTTAGTACATTGAGAAGTAAACTATAAAAACCAAAAATGTCTTTCTTTCCAACATTAGAAATATCCAAGTTGGATACTTGGTCTCTGCTCAGGTCTAGGGTTTTAATGAGGCCAGAAGCCATATGTACTTGGAGGTTACTTTGGGCTTGTTCTGTGCCCAGTTTTCTTGTCCCAAGAACAGAGCTAACGATGCCATCCTGACTAGGTGGGTGAAGGGTTAAGTCAGCTGCTGATGGACAGCTGCTGGGCTAAGTGCCACTTTCTTCCCCAGCTGTCCTCTGGTCCCTGCGTCTCTGTCAGCAGCTGTCATTCCCAGACATAGTTCACACGGCCACGGTCGTTATAAAAAGCCCGATGAGAAGGCTTCTTTTAAGAAGACATGAAGGGAGGGGGCAGTCAGACACTCTCAGCCTCTGTTAATCCGAGCATTCTAACACATTTTCTTTGAACCGCTGAGCACGTGGGACAGAGTCTCTGCGGAGAGGTGCGGGAGGATTTGGGTGGTGGAGCCATGATCAGACTTTGCAATCAGGCTAGGATCCTGTGACATTGGGTGACATTGAGAAGGTCTCATCATTCTCAAAAGATTTCAATTTCTTTATTTGTGAGTGTGGGGAGTGGCTTGTTATATTCTCTCTCTCTCTCTCTCTCTCTCTCTCTCTCTCTCTCTCTCTCTCTCCCCACCCTGCATTTGGTTGGGTTTTATGCTTCAAACTGGAATGGCTCCTTGTGTCACTTACTTTCTCATCACTGAGATAAAACATCCAACCAGAAGCAGCTTATGGCCAGAAATGGCTTTATTTTGTCTCACAGTTTCCAGGGGAGGCTTCATCATGGAGGGGAAAGCATGGCAGGTGCAGACAGCCAACATCGCATCATCCCATTAGCAGGGAGAAAGCAGTGCATGGGAACTGACAAGCAAGGATGGCCTAGAAAAATCTCAAGGCCTGGACTGAGGAGATAGTTCAGTGGTTAAGGTGCTTGTCTGCAAAGCCTCCCCAGCACCCATGTAAAGCCAGATACACAAAGCGGCACATGCATCTGGAATTCATTTGCAGTGGCTAGAGGCTCTGGTGTGTCCATCCTCTCTCCCCAACCCCCTGTATCTCTCTCTCTCTCTCTCTCTCTCTCTCTCTCTCTCTCTCTCTCTCTGCAAATAAATAAATGTCAAGGCCTATCTCCAGAAACACACTGACTCCAGCAAGGCTCCACCTCCCAAAGGCCCCACAACCTTTGGGAACAGCCCCACCAACTGAGGATTAAGCATTTCAAATACATGAGGTGACAGGGGACAGTTTACATTAAAACCACCCCCCCTACAGATTTACATGGTCCCTAGTGCTCTATTTGAAGGGTCTGCCTAGTGAAAGTAGCTCACTGGGCGTGGGCCTTTGAAGATTATACCAACCCTTGGTTTTAGTCTCTGCTATCATGTGAAATGCCACTGCAATGTGATGCAACCCCCACATGATCCACCCCCCCATGCCTTTCCTACCATAATGCACTGTGACCCTCTGAATCCATGAGGCAAATATAAACCTTCAAACTGTTTTTGTCAAGTGTTTTGGTCACAGCAACACATAACTAATACGGAAACTTAGTGCCCCCAAATGAGGTTGTTACTGTGATAAACCTGACCATGGGGTCCTTAGGCATCTGGAGCTGGTCTGGTCTGTAGGAAGAATGTGGAAGAGTTTGGGGTCAGAGGAGGGCATGGAAAGTCCTAGACTTCTGCACACAGAGCTGGAGCTTGGACACCAGAATGCTGACAGAAATGTGACCGGTAAAGGCTGCTCAGGCAGGAGGGATGGAGCTTTCTGTCCAAAGTGAGGACCAGTGTGTCCATCCCCAGCACCCACATGAGTCCTGGGCAGGTACAGCAGCTCATATGTCATCCCAGCACGGAACAAGCCAGCTAGGCTAGGCTAACCAAATCAAGGGAGAGACTCTGCCTTGGGAAAGAAATGGAGACTCATCAAGAAAGCACCCAATGTCAGCCTCTGGACACACACACACACACACACACACACACACACACACACACACACACACACACTTGCACACATGCAAAGATACATACACACACATCTTTAAAAAAGAAAAGAAACAAAAAGTTGAGGTCCTGCCTGCTGCCGTGGGGACTTGTGCCCAGTGTGGGCCCATTTAAAGGTGCATTAGGACTGAGAGATGGGCCAGAGTAACACATATACAAACCATTTGGGTGAGTGAATTCTACTACAGTCTGGAATGGTCTTGTGTGGCACCCATCCGGGCAGGTGTTAGACACAGCAGGCAGGAGGGAGGGAGGGAGGGAGGGGGGGGGAGGGAGAGAGAGAGAGAGAGAGAGAGAGAGAGAGAGAGAGAGAGAGAGAGAGAGAATGGGTGCTTTCCTTCATCAGACCTCAGAGCACAAAGTGTAATCAGAACTTCATAAATGCCACGGGATGGGGTGGAGTGCTATGAAACTCTGCCTGTCATCAGGACACAAAGTGGCCGTTGCATTCATGACCTCATGGTGGCTG
>PVHP010039993.1:0-16077 GCA_004024765.1 Zapus hudsonius | reverse complement strand
TTGAAGACCTCCTAAGCTGTAATATATAATGTCAGGGCCCTTTGGAGTCGCGCAGTCAGATCTCTCAGTTGGTTGAAAAGTGATCATATTTTCTTGGTAAATATCTAACCAGCTGATAGCCATGAGGATAATCTTTCCTTTTTGTTGTACATCACACACTGATGCTGACATTTCAAAAGGGGCTGGAAAGGAAACGTATTACATTCTTGTCTTTTTTTTTATAATATAAAACATTCCTAACTAATCATTTATTATGGTCTTGTTTTACACATCATCCTGTCACGAGGAATGCTGTCAACATCTGCTCTCTGCTTTATAACAAGTTGTTACTTAGTTCTTACATCCTGCTGAGTGGTTTTTCTTTGATAATACCATGTTTTCTCACCCTGTGGCATTGAATGTGTTGCTGCAGTACACCGATGATCTTGAGTTATGGGTCTTTAACTAGCTCAGTTGTTGTGTTTTTATATTATGTGACAGTTTTGTGAGGCTTTTGTGCATTCTTTGTTTTCTCAAGTTTTGAAATTGGTCATAAATAAACTTTTTCACTGTGCACCTTAAATATTTGAGTTATATCTCAATAATCCTGATTTCCATCTTAATTACCTTTTTAATTGTGTGCGTATGACGTGTGTGAGTGCAGGTGCACATGTGTGGAGGTCAGAAGACAACTTGAGTATTGGTCTCTTATTGTTCACTGCTACGTTTGCCAGGTTAGCTGGCCTGCAGACTTCATCTCTTTCTTTGCCACAGATGCACTGGGATTACAGGTGCTCACACTATGAGTCCAGCTGACAGGCTTGTACAGCAGCGCTTTATCCACAGAGCTACCTCCCCAGCCCTTGATTTCATGTTAAACTCTCTTTCACTTCTCCCCTTCATCTTAACAGGAAAGGTATTCTGTGAATACATATAAGTTCTTTTATGTTTTGTTTATTATTATTTTTTTCGAGGTAGGGTTTCACTATAGCCCAGATTGACCTGGAACTCATAGTGATCCTCCTACCTCTGCCTCCCAAGTGCTGGGATTAAAGGCGTGAGCCACCACGCCTGGTATAAATTCTTTTATAACCTATCAAAATTGTAAAAAGCAAAATTGAGAATAAGATTGATATATTTAAATTTATAGCAGAACATTATGAAATGGGAACTGGATTGAGGAAATTGAGTTTACAGAGATGATTGATAAATATAACATTGAATTTTATGTCAATATTTGGTCCTCAGTTATGCTCATTTTTCCATGAACATACTTTTCAAATTTGGAGCCAGTACTTTGGACACTAGTTTAATTATTAACTTGGTCTGGGTAATGTGTATTTCAGCCTGTTTTATAAAAATGACACCATAATATTTGACATTTTTTTTTGGTTTTTAAAAAATATTTATTCATTTTCAAGCAGAGAAACACAGAGATAGAAAGAGAGAGAGAGGGAGGGAGGGAGAGAGTGCCCCAGGGCCACCATCTTTGACATTTAAAAAAATTGTCTTTTCACATCCCTGGTGTCTATTACAAAATGAACACTCGCATTTAATATTTTTCCAGTGATATGACTTTAAGATAAGTCAGTTATATCACACTCTGCTTGCCTTTGCAATATAGAAGCGGATGTATAAAGAAGAGAACTGAAATAATTGTGAATTAAATGAATATAATCTTCCCATTAAACTACACCACAGCCAACAATAAAGAGCCCAGTGTTTGAGTATATTGGATGTCACTGTCAGCACATAACAGGTTTAAATTTTTTAACTTTTAGATGATTCATACCTATCATATCATTGATCTTGATTTTCCTTAAGATTATGTAAGGCAGCTCAGTTCACAAATTGCAGCTCTTGGCACTCAGCAGCAGTCTTAGAGTGTTCTCCCAAAGTAGAATGGTGCCTGTGACCTTGGAACGAAGAGCTAGGTAAATTGTTATACAAGGAGTATTTTGAGGTAGGGTCTCCCTCTAGTCCAGGCTGACCTGGAATTCACTATGTAGTCTCAGGGTGGCCTTGAACTCACTGCAATCCTCCTCTGCCCCTGAGTGCTGGGATTAAAGGCGCGTGCCACCACGCCCGGCTTCCTTTGTTATTTTTAAAAATTTTCTCTTTCTCTCCCTCTCTCTCTCTGTCTGCTTGAAAATGAATAAATAAAATATGTTAAAAAGAAGTAATATTTCATTAAAAATATTTATTTGCAAGAAGAGAGAGAGAGAGAGAGAGAGAGAGAGAGAGAGAGAGAGAAAGAATATGGGTGTGTCAGGGCCACAAACTGCTGCAAATGAACTTCAGATGCATATGCTACTTCATGCATTTGGCTTTATGTAGGAACTGGGGAATCAAACCTGGGTCATCAGGCTTTCCAAGCAAACACCTTAACAGATGGGCCATTTCTCTAGCCCTCCTTTGTTATTTAAAAAAAATTTTATTGGGCTGGAGAGATGGCTAAGTGGTTAAGGCACTTGCCTCTAGTGCCTAAGGCTCTGGGTTCAATTCCCCAGTACCCATATAAGCCAGACCCACAAGGTGGTGACCCTGGTGTGCTCTCTCTCTCTCTCTCTCTCTCTGCTTGAAAATGAATAAATAAAATTTTATTTATTTATTGAGGAGAGAGAGAAAATGGGCATGCCTCCTGCCACTGCAAATGAACAGATGCATGTGCCACTTAGTGGCTTTAGGTGGGTCCTGGGGAGCCCAGGCCTTCATTCAGCCTTTACCTGCGGAGCTGTCCTCTCCTTTGCTATTGTTTCTGCAGCTTCTCTTCATTTGCACCTGGTTCATGAGCTTCTGGACTCTCCTGGCTCTGCCTCCCACTGACATAGATGCATGGGATCACAGACAAATGCTCCACTTTGTGCCTGGCTTTTATGTGGGTGCTGGGGAGTTGAACATGCCACCTCCCCAGCTCCTATTTTTTTTGTGTGTATGGGTGCATGAGTGAGGACAACCTCAGGATATCTGTTCTTTCCACCTTGTTTGAGGCCTGGTCGCTTTTTTTTTGTGTGTGTGTTTCTTTTTTTTTTTTTTTTTTTCTCTCTCTCTCTCTCTTTTTTAACCCCTGAGAAGGCCAGTCTAATTGGCCCTTGAGCTTTGGGAGTCTCTTGACTCTGCCTCCCATTGCCCACTTTGTATCTAGCTCTATGTGGGTGCTGGGATTAAACTCAGGTCAGCAGGTTTGTGGAGGAAACACTTGCAGCCACCAAACACATCTCCCCAGCCCCAGCATGTTTTTTGTGGTTCTTGGAGATCAAAATCAGATCTTCATGCTTGCAAAACAAGCACTATACCCACTGAGCTATCTCCCTAGCCCCCAAGTAAAGTCTTCTTATAGAGACCAAGTGGGCCTTAACCAGCCAGATCTGGAGTAATGTAGGAAAAGGTTCCAGGTGGCAGCAGGCAGGCTAGTAACACTCCTCATTATTGCCGTATCTTAATCTACCTTCTGCTTCTCTCAGGCTTTGCTGGGACAAAAGCACCTCAGGAGTAAAGTGGCCTACTTTGGTCATTATAGAGTTTAGAATCCAGGTTATGTAAAAGAGGAGAAGCCACAAAAGAGCCCAGGGTGAAAGGGGAGAAAGTGCCTTGGGACTGAGGTGGAAAAAGGATACACAAGTAAGAAAGATGGCTTCCACTTGAACACGACACATGGACCCAATGCCTTGTTTAGCCTCAGCAATACAGGAGAAATGAATCTCAGGTGTGGGCCACAAAAGGTCATTTTGCTTCTCCATCAACTTATGTGGTGACTTGCTCCCCCTAGGGCAATGCATGAGGAACCGTCACCTGGCTGATCTGAATTTAAATTGGTCAGAAGCTGTTCACACTGCCTCCTGTTTCTAGGACCATTCATGACTGGGTTTACCTAGATCTTGGGACTGCCCCAGAAGATGTGCAAAAGGGTTTAGCGGCCAGCTTGCCTCTCTGCACTGGCATTGAACACTTAATGGAAGTACCACAGCCAGGCACTGGGTTCTTTTTTACTCCTACTTCTTACATGTGTTCCCTCTCTGCATCTCCCAGCAGAGACGCAGGCACTGTGCATATTTCTCTTTTTTGCCTTTGCCCTGCCAATGGGGCTTGCAGGTGGCTAACAGACCTCCTCGACTGGGTTCAGTCTTAGAGATTCCAGCTAGGGGAATTTTCATCTTCTGGGACCAGCACAGTCCTAGCTGGATAGGTTGAGCCCTGGCCTTCAGCTAATGATAAGATTCTAGTGTAGGCATTCTCTGGAGTCAGGTTCAATAAAGAAGCACACTTCCTTATGGCACCCTGGTAAACTTGCCAGCCATTTTAATCTATTTTCTTCATGACTGCTCCATCATACACAGTAGGTAATGTTTCTGCCCACCCAACTCCTAATCTATGACATATGGAAAGATTGATGCAGGAAGTTGTTCTAAAGAAGGCAGATTTAGTTCCAGGGTTAGAGTCCCAAGTCTCCTGCCTTTTCAATGACAATTCGCTTGTGTCTGGGCCTGTTCAGCCCACCAAGCATCTTCTATCCCTTCTCTCTGCCCTGTACCAATGGGACAGAGTTTGGGAACTAGGTCCTCAGCTCGGGAGGCGTATCTGGCTGCCGGCAGGGGTGAGACACTTGGAAAGCTTCCAAGGCCAGCAGTGTCTTGTTGATGTGGCTGATGGTAGGGTATGGGGTGAGATCCACTTTGAACCTGTGGCAGAGAAACAGCTTGTAAACAAAAATTTTCTGGACAAAGGGAGACATCCCTGTGGGCAGTGAGGGAAGAGAGAGGCAGGGCTGGACAAGGTCGAAGGGTTGGCAAGGCAAGGACAGGGAACCTGCCCCAGGGAACCTCATTCACAGTAGCTCTCCTGGAATGGGTAGGTTTGGAACAGTATTGTTCAGCACTTGTTGCCTACTGTTCCTCTCCAGGCAATGACAGTTGAGAGTCTGCAGAGTAGGGATTCCAGTGTCAGACATTTATGTAGACTGTCTCTTCGCCCACATCGCCAGCCTCTTAGGAGAGGGAATGTGTCATACCTTTCTCTATCCCCAATGCCATGCCTGGTGCTTCCTACAGAGAGGGGGCACACACATGCCCCTTTGAAGGGCCAATGCAGGGAAGTTATGGTAGAGCTCACTTGTGAGCAGATACACCACATCTGAGGATAGCAGGTGAGTCTCAGGAGCAGGGGCTGTCTGTACAGGATCACTTACTGCAGTGGGCATGGTAGGAGCATTTCAATGACTTCTGCCCTGTCTACGTCAAACCAAGTGGGCCTGGTGCTATGGCTCCTTGGCAATTGGGGAAGGGTTTGCACGAGTCATAACCTCATAGCTAAAGTGGGAGAACCAGGAGAAGATAGGATGGCAGGGCTCTCTTACCTTTCAGCATTTGCCACCTGGGGCACTAAGCACAGATCAGCCATGGATACCTGAAAGAAGGTCAGAAGGGTTTGCATCAAGGTAAGCACCCAGACTCGCTGTCCACTGTGGCTGCACTGGGAATACCAGTCCAACTTCCCATCTGCTTTGGCTCTTCCACCATCCCTACTGGCCCTCACTGTCTCCCTGTCCCTTTCCCCCAGAGCTGACATGCTTCACCCCATTCACTAACTGCCCTGACAGATGTTACTGTGTTTGTTAAAAGTACTATCACCAGTCCTTAGTGAGGACTCCTAGTAGGGGGGAAGCCTGGAACCAGGTCACTCGGATCCAAGGCCTTAGCCTACAGGAGCCAAGGACATCTGAGTCCCAGAATTGGGAAGAAAGGTACACATCTAGTCTAAACCCTCATTATCTCATAAGTGTGGTCTGGCTTAGATACCATGCTTCCTCCAGAGGCAAGGTAGGAGCTGAGGAGATCCCATCAGCCAAGTCCAAGCACAGAGGGTCTGTATCAACAGGCTAAGTGTGGGTTCCCCTGCATTTGTCTACTCTAGAATTCCTAAGTCCTGTCTGCTGTGACTGGCTGATGATGGCTACGTCCAAGTGAGCGTTGACAGCCTGAGGTAAGTATGAAGAAGGCCACTGTGGTCAGATCTGGAGACCTTACCTCATCACCTACACAGTATTTCCCTGCTGTTTTCTGCAAGATCTTCTCCAGAGCTGTGGAGAGGCAACATGAATAATGCTACATCAGTCTTCCTAGGCCTTGGCCTCCATGTAATATGTGGCTATCGGAGTGACAGACTGGGGCATGAGGCAGAGTCTAGTGGCGGGAATAAAATAGCAAGGTCTGTACCAGGCCAGGTATGGTTGGGAACAGGCTGTTTCCCCTCACTCCTCAGTCCAGAATAGATGAGACCTGCAGCTGGCCAAGGCAGCAGTTCTCACACTGACAGGCTGGCACTTTGCTGATTAGTGTCTTGACTGGAATAGGCAGTGAAGCAGAAGCTAAGCCATTACTCAGCTCTGTGGGACTTTGAGCCCCTGGGCCTACGGTTCTCTGGAGCATGGAGTTTGAGGCCAGGCTTGGATACCAGTGCAGCCCACCCCGTCTGTCCACCCATGCCACTAACAAGACCAAAGCAGCCTAGGAAGCTAAGTCAGATGTTTGGGGTCCTGTGTGTAAGGGTCATTTCTCTGAGAGGTCACACTAGGGCAGATTGTAGGAGTGAGGACTCACCATTAAAGCCAGAAGTGATGACCTTCTCGGCCCACGTCAGCTGGTTCTCCTGTCCCACTTGCTTCAGAACAGACAGGTTCTACACAGCTCAAGAAAAATTCTGATTGTTTTGGAAGCCTGCCTGAGTCTGCCCCTCAGCCAAACCTTTATAGAAGTTCAGTGTTCATCTGCTCTAGCTGTTCACCTGTTCCACCCTACCTCCTGGGCTACACAAGCCCTTCCTCCCATCAGGACCCTGAAGTTGGAAGGAGGTAGCCATCACAGCAGCTACCGTCTCAGGCTGCCCTATTGATACCAGTAGTCTGAAACCCATGCAATATTGGGAGCAATACATAAGAGTAGGGACACAGGGGGCCGGAGAGATGGTTCAGCAGCTAAAAGTACTTGTTTACAAAGCCTGATGGCCCAGACTTGATTCTCCAATACCAATATAAAGCCAGATGCACAAACTGACACATGCACCTGAAGTTTATCTGCAGTGGCAGGAGGCCCTGGTGTGCCCATACTCTCTCTCTCAGAAAATAAAGAGTAGGGACACAGGTTGTTGCCTGTCTGTGACAGCTGTGGCCACCTAAGGCCTATTTCCAGTATGCCCAGTGCATCTCCTTTACTCAATGTCTTGACAAAAGAGGGTGGGAGGAAGTGAGGCAAGTGCTTGGGACTGGATTCTAGAGTTCTGGCTATAATGTATCCCCGTTATGAAAGCAAGATGACATGGGAATGGGGCACAGGTACACATGGGGCCTAGGATTCATCCCTGCTCTGCTACTACTTAGCTGTGTTACCAGCAAAGTCACTCTGCCTTTCTGGGGCCATTTTCTGACAGAAGTTGGCATGGATGAATGGCTTTAATATTTTTCTGTTTACAAATGAAAACTTATAATACAGCAGCCCTCTGGAGACTGAGGTGGGAGGATCTCTGTGAGTTCTAGGCCATCCTGAGACTAACATGTGGTCTAAGTCAAAGCCCTTGAGAGTCTCTGTCCTCCTGCTACTCCCACCACAGGTTGGGTACCACATTGTGGGCATATCAGTGTGTATGAGGGGTGAGTGAGAGGCATTCAAAGTGTGAGTGTACAATTGTCTAACCTGCAATGGCTGGATGCCACTAGCGATGAGGTCACAAATCATGCGGACAGTAGCTCTTTCCTTTGGGTCCGGAGGCAGGAGTCGTGGAGTGGGTCGAGTCTCCTCCAGATACTCAATGATGGCAAGCTTTCCAAAGAGGACATGTTGTGAGGCAGGGAAAGGGTTTGGGACCCTGGACCAGAGTGGACAGGCTAGGAAATCCCCTCCCCTCCAATGGTACCACCACATCCTTTCCCTTAACCTCCTTAGAGGAAAAGTTTCTTGGATCTTGTAGAACTTGGCTCCCACATGCTCAATTTCCCTCAACCTCTGCCCCCAAACAACTTCACTCTGCTGAATAGTTATTAAGCACCTATGCTTGATAGGCTTGGTGCCTTGACCACAGGTAGGCTAGGAAGAGATGACAGGTCCTCTCATTCAGAGCTCTGCTGACCCAAGGGGCCTCACCTAAGCCCTCTACTCACTGACTGGCCAATGGTGAGTCCATCAATCTTCAAGGCTGGCACTTGCTTCATGGGATTCAGAGTCTGAAATTCCTTGGAGAACTGTGGAGACAAGGCTCTGGTAGACTAGGTGGCCTGGCTTGAGTTGGCTAGAGCAGAACCAGACAAACAGGAAAACCGTAGGCCTGACACCCATCAATATGTCCCTTCCTTGGGGAAGCACCTGACTCCTAAATCCAGGTTAATCTCTGGGGGATCCATGCAGTATCCCAGACACCCTGAGGTAGTGTGTGGGGAGGGGAAACTGTTCCTAAGAAATAAACCTATGTCCCATTGTCCTTTTGGCTGGAGGCTGCTGCTGGCTGAAGACCAGATGGTCGTCATCTTCATGGACTATGTGATTTTCCCCACATCTTACAATGTGACTACAAAGGCAGTTCCTACCCTAGCCAGCCACTGAGTGTCCACCCACTTTCATACAATCAGACACTGGAGAGCCCAGGCTGTGGCACTGAGCCTGGAGCCCTGGGCCCTTTCCATGGTTCCTGTTGCTGCCCAGCTTGCCATCCTGTCCCACAAGGGAGAGCCAGCAGCAACCTCCAGCCAAAAGGACCATTATTTCTTAGGAACAGTTCCCCCCCCCCACATCTGATACCTCTTCAAGGTTCAATTCTTACATTATGGGAACCTCCTTACCTGTTGCCCCCCATCCTTTATGAGGTTGATGGGTACTGTCTCATAGTCAATGCCTTTCAAGGCCAGAGCTACGAGAGATCAGAGCAGTCAAGGGATAGTTTCTACCATACTTGGAGGAACGAGCCCTCCCAGGGTGATGTCAGGATTCCCCCCACCAACCTCTATACTAGTCAGCTCTACTCTGAAAGTGGTCAGGGCTAAGAGGCAGAGGCCGAGTGAGTAGGTCTTATAGAGAGAGCGCTTCTCCTGCTCAGGTTTCTGGCTTAGCCAGGGTGTTCTGGGGCTTTTTGACTTCACACACCCCAATCAAAGGATTGTGGGAAGGTGGAGGGTCATTGAATGATAACTTTGTATTTGGGATTAGATTGGAGATAGGGCTGCTTGTGTTCAAATTTTACCATATTCAGTTGCTGGCTGTGTGGTCTTGGGCCTTTGTGACTCAGCAGTACAGTACAGTAGCTAAAAACATGGACTTTGGCTGAAGGCAGCTGACAGCAGGGGTGCAGTATGTTGTGGCTCTGAGCTCAGTCCCTAGCACCAAATCAAACCAAGTGAACAAGAACTTGAGCCAGACTACATGGTTCAAATTCCAGGTCTGCCTTTTAGTTATCTGCATGACTGTGGGCATCTTTTTCCTCATTTGTATAATGGGGACAATAATAGTCCCTCCCCCCTAGGGTGACTGAGGTTGAAAGGGAATCAGGCACACAAAAGCACTCAGGAGGGAGGGAAGGATCAAATCAGGATTAAATCAGAGGGCCCTAAGTTTCTGCTCCTCAAAGCTTCTGAGGTACACACTGAACTGTTTTGTTTGATTTTCCAGATCAAATAAGATAAGAATTGAGGGAGGCCAACTGTTCCCCTGCTGTTACCAAGGACCTCTGGAATTTGTGACCCTGCTTTGGGCATGGTTGCCATGAGGCATTCAAGAACAGCAATTCTGAGAGGGAAAACAACCTTCTTCCTCCCACCCCTGTGGCCATCTTGTTGGATTTCCTATGTGTCATTCAGAGATAGGGGCTCCAGGAGACCAGGGATGCTGGTTGCTGGGGGTGAAGTCCTGTGCCTGTCAGGGGCCAGCGGATGTCACCCCGCCCAGTAGCTGAACTCCTACCGATTCGAACTCTCCATGAACAGGAGCTTCGGAAGTAGGAATAGAGGATGGGCTGAGGAGAGAAAGCAAAGGCACACATTAGCTCTGGCTCAGTAGGACCCTACTAGAGAGGAGCCCATAGGCAAAGGGCTCTGAACACCAGTTTCTTTCCATTATGTTAGGCCTTCTCAGAGCTGTCTGGGTGAGAGACTCTGGGAGTTATGTGAAATCCCTTGGCTCCTAACTGTTCTGGCATGAGGTCCAATTGTCCCCAAGAGGGAGCAGCCTTCAAGTGTTCCTTACCTTGCCAGACTCAGTCATGGTGCCGTGTTGTGTGATCCTTGACTTCCCAAGGAATATCTTGTCTCACAGAGCTGTAAGGCACGGCTAAAAACCTAAGGGGGTGGATTCTAGGAGCCAATGGGGAAGCTGGACTAGTCATGCTCCAAGGAACTTGGACTCTGGTCAGAAAGGGCATTTTTCCACTTTTCTGTTGTGTTACCTTCAGGCCCCTGGAGGAGGCTGAACTGTGATCTCTCTAAGATTTAAAGGAACTTCAAATTAATATACTGTTACAACTTCTTAAGGTATTTCAGATCAGGACAGGAAAGAGTAACCAGTGATGAGCACTTAGGTCTGAACTTGATAGAATCTCTAAATTCACTAATCTACCACCCCTCTGATTGTAGGCATTTTACCAAAGTTCCCTCACCCTCTGCCCTCTCTCCACACAGAAAGACTACTTGAACCAGCTTTCCCCTTCCCTGTACTACCAACACAGTCCTCACTGGGCATGGGTATAAGTAGAACCCAGGGTCTCTCAAGCTGTGGTGGTTTGAAATGTTTCCCATAGCCTCAAATGCTTGTGATTAAGTCTTGGTTTTTAGCTGGTGGAACCCGAGCCTTGCTGGAGAAGGTGAGTCACTGGGGGTGGGTCTTGCGGCTTATTAGCCCAGTCCACTGGGTATTCAGTTAGCTCACTCTTGCTGTGTTCTCCCAGTTGATGTGACAAGATGTGACACCCCAGCTGTGACTCCCACAAACTATAAGCCAAAACACTTTCTTACCATAAACTGCTTCCAGCCAGTCAGAACTAGAAAGGTAACTGCTCCACAAGCCTAGGAGGTTCAGACTGTCTTGAAAGCACTTCCTGCAGGAAAGGTGAAGGTGGCTCTGGCACAGAAGCAGGAGATAAGAAGTGCCTTTGGAGAGGAGCTGTGTGACCACAACTGGATTTTATTTGGAGATGTAATCCCTTCCTCCTCTAGCCAGGTTTGGGTAGCTCTGGGGCCAAGAGCTGCTGCTATCACTGACCAATCTCTGTAGCAAGACTGAGCCATATTCTTCTTTTTTTTTTTTTTTTTTTAGGTAGGGTCTCGCTCTAGTCCAGGCTGACCTGGAATTCACTATGTAGTCTCAGGGTGGCCTTGAACTCACGGCGATCCTCCTACCTCTGCCTCCTGAGTGCTGGGATTAAAGGCGTGCACCACCATGCCCGGCTATATTCTGTTTTTTAATACATACATATCTAAAGTTTAATTTATAAATTAGGTACCACAGGAGATAATAATACATAAGGAAGAAATAGAATAGCAGTTTACTGTAATAAAACTGTCAACATCACTTCGTTGTTGACATTACTGAGAGTAAAGTAAGGGTTACTTGCACATAAGCCTAGCTGATAACCAAAATGTAACCTTTGGCCTGGCACAAAGTTAGCCAATGTATTGGAAAAGTGCCTTGTTTTATGACTTTGTTCTGTAACTATAAAAACTTCAGAAAATTGTTAACATGTTGGAATACCGAATTTGGAATAATCTGAATTTTGTTCATGGGTCATGGTCACTGTAGCAGTTATCTTCTTGTTACTGGGACAAACACCTTATCACCAGAGCAGCTTGTGGGAGGAAAGCATTTATTCAGGCTTAAGGATTCCAGGGGAAGCTTCATCAAGGTGGAAGAAGCTGGCTCACTTCATCATCCATCCATAGCAGAGAGACAACCACCAGCATCAGCAAGCATGAACAGCTAGCAGGAGCTGACTCCCCACACACACCTAAGGGCTGGACTGGAGATCTGCCCCTAGTGACACACCTCCTCCAGCAGGGCTCCGCCTACTGAGGAGGTAATTGAGAATACCCAAGACTATGGCAACATCACATTCATACCGCCAACATCACTCACAGTTGGCTCCAGAGTAAACTCTCTTATTGCCTTCAAAGTGAGAGCTGTGTGTTTTTCAACCGCATATACAAAAAGAGATAAATAATAAAAGCCTGGGATTCACTGTGGAGTCTTAGGCTGCTCAAACTCAGCAATTCTCCTACCTCTGCCTCCTGAGAGCTGGGATTAAAAAGCCACCACTCCCAGTTTCTCAGGAATTTCTAAAAAATATTTTTATTTACTTTCATAGAGAGGGAAGGAGAGAAAATGAACAAATGGGCATATCAGGGCCTCCAGCCATTGCAAATGAACTTCAGATGTGGGTACTGGGGAATCAAACCTGGGTTGTTGAGTTTTGCAGGCAAGCACCTTAACCACTGAGCCATCTCTCCAGCCTCAGGAATATTTTTAACACATAAGTGATAAATATGAGATTTTTATTAAGTCTGTGGTATATGTAAAATGACAGATATGTCTGTGAAAGATATTTATGTTAAACTTCATTTTTATTATGTGTGTATATCTAGTATGTGTGTTGTGTATATATAGTGTGTACAGATGTGCCCACCCTGTACATGTACATGATGAGGCCAGAGGAGAATGGGTTTCTTGCTCTTCCAGTTTCCTTGTGACACAGTCTCACTAACTTGCAGCTGCAAGGTATTAAAAAAAATTTTTTTTGTGTGTGTGTATGGGGGATGTACAAGAGTTTCTTGCTGCAAATGAGTGCCAGATACTTGTGTCACTTTTTAAAAAAATATTTTATTTATTTTCAAGCAGAGAGAGAGAGAGAGAGAGAGAGAGAGAGAGAGAGAGAGAGAGAGAGAGAGAGAGAGAGAGAGAACACACCAGGGCTACCACCTTGTGGGTCTGGCTTATGTGGGACCTGGGAAATTGAATCGGAGGCCTTAGGCATTGGAGGCAAATGCCTTAACCGCTGAGCCATCTCTCCAGCCCTTGTGTCACTTTTTGTGTCTGCTTTACATCGCTACTGAGGAATCAAACCCAGGCCAGCAGCTTTGCAAGCAAGTACCCACTGGTGTGAATAAATGAATTCTCCACTTCTCTGAATGTTGCTTGGATTTCTCATTTACTTGAACCCAGATTTTATGCAGCAAACCTGCCCTGGCAAGACTAGAAGACTCCAGCCTGATTCAAGATGGTGATCAGAGACAGCTTCCTAGTTCTTCCTCCTTAAGGTCTCATGGGGTTCCCCCTCCATTGGTATGCTCTGAGTGTGCTCCTTCCTGGCCCACTGAACATTTAAACTTGGCAATAAGGCTCATCCCTACTGGCTGTCTAATTTACATCTCTAAGGTTATAAGAAAACCCAATCCTAGTCACCTTGTGGGTACCTGCACAGGACCCCCTGGTAACATTAGAAAGAGAAAAGGTACTTCCTCCTGAGGGAGCCTACAAATTCTTCACCTGGACCAGAGACTCCCTTCACCTACAGACAGGTTAAAGAGGTGGGAGGAAGCCATTCCCTAAATGAGATTATGTACACCCTCGAGGAGACCCTCCTACTCTCCCTACAGAGCCTACCTGCCCTTCTGAGTTCTAACTCAATAAGCATAACTTTTCCTTTCCTTTTTTTTTTTTTTTTTTTTGCATAGCAGCAAAAATCCTAAGCATACTTAACCTGACACTTAGGGGTTTTTCCACCTTTATATTTCGAGCTCCAAGTCTCTGATCCAGCAACCCTGTTTCATTTTTATGAGAAATGCTCCCTCTCTAATGAGTCTTTTTCTGTATTTCTTTAATAAAGTCTATTTTTGCCCTGTTCACATCATTGTCATATGCATTCCTTAGTTCTTCTTTGGTGTCTTTGGTGTGTTACATAAACTTGAGAGCCTTAGTCATTCAGAGTCCAGGCCATCTAAGCTGAGAGAGGTTCCATCACTCTCAAAATCCCACAACAGAAGTTTAACTTCTAACAAAGGAACCTGAATATTTATAACATCCTAAGACATCATTCATAAAATAAAACCTAAACAACAACAAAAACCCTTAAAAACTTGGGAAGCTTCCCAGGCGATTGGGAAGAACTCCCCTCACCCTTGTTGCTTTCCTAAAGTGCAAACATGCCTGTAAAGTCGTGTTATCACTTCAGTTATGCCTGGCCTTTTATACCTCTAAGTTACTTAAAATTGGCCATAAAGGTGCTTTGGCACGAACTCCTGGACATGTGTCACTCCCTAAAAGTGGAGTCAAATTATACCAACTGGGACAGATCTAAGCCCAAAGATGAGGACAATAGTGGTTAATGATATATTCATAGAATATTTTTAAGAGACAAGGGGGAGCCGGGTGTGGTGGCACACGCCTTTAATCCCAGTACTCGGGAGGCAGAGGTGGGAGGATCGCCATGAGTTCAAGGCTACCCTGAGACTACCTAATGAATTCCAGGTCAGCCTGGGCTAGAGCGAGACCCTACCTCGAAAAAAAAACAAAACAAAACAAAAAAGCAGACAAGGGGGAAGTAGTCAGAATCAAAATGAAGTCCTGTAATGGGAAATCTGGGGTTCCAAGAAAGTTGGGGTACCCAGCTAATTCCAATACACTTTAAAACTTGAAGAGCACCCAGATTCTTATTCTATAAAATGAAAGAATTGGGCTGGAGAGATGGCTCAACGGTTAAGGCACTTGCCTCTAGTGCCTAAGGCCCTGGGTTCAATTCCCCAGTACCCACATAAGCCAGACCCACAAGGAGGTGGCTCTAATTCTCTCTCTCTCTCTGAAAATGAATAAATAAAATAAAATGAAAGAATTAAAATTATAGACCACCAGAGGATATAGTGGGAGACTTTATTTAAAAAGAAATGAAAAAATAAAAAGAAATGAGAAGTTACAGAGATCTCCAGCCACTAGTGAGGAGACAGCACATGGGGGAGGTTTTATCTATAAAATCTGTGCTGGTCAGCCAAACAAGAAAAAGCAGGAAAGATATAAGAGGACTCACATCATGAGGAAAAAAGGTTCATGTGGGAAAGAAGCTCCCAGCCCCCCTCACCACAGCTCTAGTGGCTGGGGTGAGGGGGGCTTACCTAGGCCTGGAGATTCAGATGTCTCCCTGCTGGGCAGCCATGAGGGAAAAGAAGGAAAACTTCCTTCTCTCAGTGACTATCTCTGGGGCCAGGTGAGCCAGAGAGACAGCTGGTTGGTCTCTTTGGCCAATCAATTTCAGGATTAGGTCTGAACTCTAGTAAGAGGCACCTCCCACTCAAGGGGAGGGGGTCAACCATGAGGTAAGTGGAGCCTGCTTGCAAGCACAAATCTAAGGACACTCCTGGTTACCTTTGGGGGGTCCCAGTCACCCTAACCGGTCACACTCTGGCACTGATAGTGCTTGCCTGTAATCCCAGCAATTAGAAAGTTAAAGCAGAATGGTAAAACTGAGGCCAGCCTAGGCTTTGTGTGAGATCCTGACTCACCTAGTAAGATGGAGTTGCTTGTGCCAGCCCTTCCAAAAATAATATGCCAAGAGGTTATGAAGAAATGGTTCTTGGGCTGGAGAGATGGCCTAGAGGTTAAGACATTTGCCTGCAAAGCAGAAGGACCTGAGTTTGATTCCCCAGTACCCACATAAAGCCAGATGCACAAGGTGGCGCATGTGTCTGAGTTCCTTTGCAGTGACTGGAGGCCTTGGCATGCCCATTCTATTCTCTGTCTCCCTTTCTCTCTCTCAAATAATAAATAAATAAATAATAAAAGATTTTAAAAATTATATATAAAAAAGAAATGGTTCTTATGTATGGTTACCTGACACTAACTGAATGTGCCCCAACCTTGGATCCTACCTGTATTCTGTTTATGATACTTGTTTCAGTCACAGGCATATTTCCTCTCAAGATTTTGAGGTGTTAAAGAGTGGAGGGGGGACGACATGTAACCAGCCTGGCAGGAAGGAGGATAGTCTAGAGACATTTGTGTCATACCATCTGACTATCAGACAATTGAAATGATGAACCTCAAGAAATTGGAATTTTCCCAGGAAATTAATGCCAAGAAATAAAAG
>PVHP010039992.1:0-15675 GCA_004024765.1 Zapus hudsonius | reverse complement strand
AATGTGTTCTGATCGATCCTCAGCTGATGGCAATTCGGGAATTAGAACCTCATTAGAGCTATGTTGTTGGGGGTGGGCTTATGGGGTTATAAGACAGCTTCCCCTTGCCAGTGTTTGGCACACCTTCCTGCCGCTGTTTGCAGTGCTGTGGCAGAGGTGATGTCCAGCCCTCTGCTCATGCCATCGTTTTCCCTGCCAGAATGGAGTCTCCCCTCGAATCCGTAAGCCAAATAAACCCATTCCTCTACAAGCCGCTTTTGCTTGGGTTCTCTCTGTGCAGCAACTAGAAAGCTGACTGCAACAGGGAGTGTAGACTCATCACCCCTTTCTTTTTTCACAGTGGAAACTGGTGAAAGCATGGAGATACGATAGACAGAATATAAAAGCCTTGATTCTGCTCCTGAGAGCTCAGCATGGTACTTACTCACTCAAAAGACTTCATGTCCTTCCACAATGTGAGTAATTTCTCCTTATTCATTGGTAGTATATACCCTAGATCAAAAACTTCAAGGTAAAGCAAGGGAAACTGGATCTTGAATTTAGATATTTGCTTCCTTAATGTAAATGTGGACTAAAACCCAGCTTCCACCAACGAAGTCAGGCTTATAAAATTTCCACTAAGAATCAACAGGTGAAGTTGGATCTGGGGACAGTACATTTGACAATTTTAGCTCTTAGATTTTTAGAGATGTGGTAACTTCAATAATTGTACTCATTTATACAGGATGTTTTGTAACCTACCATTGTCCAAATATCAGATGATTTAGAGAAGAAAAATATGCCTTGTTCATTTCTTTAGCTTCAGGGGAGGCATTAAGATCTGGGGATTTGGGGTTTTCCACTTTTTTACCCTAATTCAAGGTCAGGATGACCTCTGTATCTGAACTTGATCCGAGTGGTGGTCGCTCTTAACTGTCTGTCTCACATGAAGTGACACTGAGTTTTTAATGTTGTTATTGTAATAATAATGGCACCTCTTCAAGCAATCAGTATTTTCTCTTTGTATTGACCATCTTTTTGCCTTTTAAACTTAAAAATCCTCTTTTTAGTAATTTTTATGCATGCCTCTTCTTAATCAGTGGTAAGTACCAGGAAGAACTGAGTGTGGGAAAAGTCTTCCATCCTGCCACATTTATTAGAAATTTTAACCAGTTAGCCAAATAGGTATTTGATGACTATGCCATTGACAGTTCATGTCAAACCAGAGTCTGCAAGCTAGCAAGCCCTATGATGACCTTGGAATTCTTGATTTTGGTAGCATCTAAGGCTTGGTGTCTATAGAACAGCTTCCTATTATGTTAGTGGGTGGTGGGGTGGATGGGATGATAATTCTGATGTTTACTGTGCCGCTTTCCCTGGCTGTCTCCAAACTCATGGTGATTATGAGCCCTGTGCTCCCTGTTCCTTTACATCCCCCCTTCTCCCACCCAGCCCCTAAGTTTTACTTCTTACTCAGAGTTACTCCATTCTAGCCAAGGTGACTTCAAGTGCTTTAAATTGATATGGGTGTCAATAATCTCTAAGTTAGTCACACAAGGTGTTCATGAAACATAGCCAATTGTAAAGCAAAAACACAGAGGAAAATCGTAAGTTGAAAGAGGTACTAGTTACTCTGTACCTTGTAGAGGTGCTTCATGCTACAATTTATTTTCACCTTTGTAGTAACCATTAGCAAGCAGTTTTACCTGTTCTTGTCACATGCTAAGATTTTTTGCCAGTAGGGACCAGGTATGGTTGGGAATGCTACAGTGTAAATGAATAATAGATAGTCTAATCAGTTATGCTTCCTAGAATTTGCAAATATCCACAGATATACTTACAAACAAAAATCTGATCTTGAGCTAGAACATTTTTCCATCCACCAGGCATATATCATGCACCTGGCAGTCTAGTTTCATTGGCATGCTTTCTTAGAAGATTGGACCTTTGCCTGCTTCTGGTTTGTTTTATTTACTAGGCTTATTGACAGAGTTTAGGGCCAACTTGAGCAAGAGTTAATTGTAGATAGACCTATTTGCCTCAAATTAGAGATAAAAAAATAAAGTGAGGGGTAATAATCAAGTCTCCTTAGAGTAGCTATTGTTTGCTTTCTTTGTTTTATTTTATTTTTGGCTAATGCCTTTTCTGCCATCTATCTACATATAGTTTCAATATTTTGCTGTCATATCAGTATCACTTTGTGACCCACTTCTTTCTCAACATTATTATGTACACCCTTCAGGATTTCTTACCAGAAAGTTTTAAGGAATGAATGCTAACTAGGTCCATGAATTTTAAAGATTTTTTTCCCCAGGCCCCACACTAAGTAATACACATTATATTGTAATTTATATAAGCACACATACACATTTACAAAGAAATGAAGATTTCATGAGACAATTCTTGCCATTACAAGGGGTAATGATATTTTCACTTAGTATTCCATTTCATACTATTTTTCTTTGTATTTACTTCATTTAAAAATACCTGTGGGGCTTTGGTCATTTAAAATATTTTCACAACTGTCTATAAATTATAATTAATGTTTTTATTTTGTTGTGCTGGAGATTGAACTCATGGCCTTGCACATGCCAGGCAAGTGTTCTAACACTGAGCTATATCCTCAACCCACAATCTGTGGTTTGAAAACTGCCTTTGCTGTGCTATTATAGTTCTTTCCCTGGTTTTTGAAGATCTGGGTTATTTCCAGAAGCTGTTTCTTCTTCTTTGTGTCCACTTTCTGGCATTCTTCACCATATGCTTTTCTTTCCTTCACTATTATAAAACTCACTGTGCCACATGGCTCATGTATTTGGTAGTTTTCTTTTTTTGAATTAATGAAGAAAAATAGAACAACCTCTGGCCTATCACATAGGGACCAAATGAAACCTATGAGAAAGTGGCAAGATAAACAAGAGCCCTATCACCACAGCAAATCTGATAGCCCATGAAAGGTCAGTTGAGACAGACACTAACGATACCCAACACAATCCAAAGTAGATATCCAGATACACTTAAGATCTCAACAATAAAGCAAACTTAAAACTCACCACCACGACTCAGGGAACTGAGCGGAAGAGGGGGCAGAAAGATTGTAAGAGCCATGGTGGGGGAGAATATCCAGAGACATTGCCCCCCCCTCAGCAACAACACACAAAGGGGAAAACAAACACAAAAACCTGGCTACCTCTTGTGTAATTCATAGCCCCTTACCCCATAGACTGATTCAGTACGCCCACTGCGGAGGGTCCCCAGTGGTTTGGGGACAAGGGAGAAGGGAGATGGTGGTAACATCACAAGATTTGCTCATACAATGTATCTAATTATCAATAATAGATATTTAATTAAAAATAAAAGAATGGGCATATTGAGTCAAAGGTCTTTTTTTTTTTTAAAGTATAGTCCTTAATAGTTTCTCTAGAATGATTTGTTTCAAGGGAGGGCAGACTGGCCAATCACAGACTGTCAGGCAGTTTAGATGGGTGAGTAGGAGGCAGATGGGATCTACAACATAGAAGGTCTGTAATTCCAGCTGTCATGGGGCAGAGACAGAGAATAGCCTTGGGTTTGAGACTAAGATCATCTATGTATTAAGTTCCATGCCAGTCAGGGCTGTAAACAAGACTCTGTTTCAATACAAAGCAAATAACAAAATAAAAAACTAAAGCCAAAAATCTGTATTAAAAAAAAGGTCTCAATTCACTAGGGACCACTTTCCTAAGAGGTAAGCAGGATAGTATTAGGAGAAAGGATCAAGGTCAGAAGTCTCAGAAATTAATCTCAGCATGGTCATTTCCAACTTTCCTGTCTTTGGTTAGTGTTGTGAGCCACAGTGATTGCTGCCTTTCTTGGATGAGTAGTAAATGTAACAGCACACCTCTGTGAAATGTAACTTACTATTTTACATTACTGCCTTTATTCCAGAAGGGAATTCTGCTCACAGCTCTCCATTCCTTTTTTAATCATTTAGTGGATTAGAGAGAAGACCTGACAAATCATAGCTCCTGGACACCCAGTTCCTTCTTGATAGAGCGAGAGCGACTCTGCCCTCAGACACCAGAGGCAGTTGCTTCTGCTCGTCCCCGAAGCTTCTGTCTATCATGCCCGGTACTGATTAAGAGCAGACAGAAGAATGAAGGTAACAACACAAAGAAACAAATGATGAAAACGCACAAAGCTCTCTAGGCAATATTGACTGACTTTTTGAGCAGGTTGGAAAGACATGTGCGGCTCTTCCCCCCCCCCCCATATTTTGTTTCTGTCCTAAAATCTGGACATAGTTTGTTTACCTAATGATGTAGCATTATTATTAGAACTTTAATAAAGTATAGTCCATGTTGACAGGGTGAATTTTAATTTATTTTATTGCCAGGAGCTATTGAAAGTTTCTGATGTAAGTTTGATATCTACAGTTAAATTGAAGAATAGATCTTTTTTTGTTGTTGTTGCCTCAAATCAAAGTACCATGATTGGGAGAAAAAATTAATTTTAAGAGTTCAAGTAGAGTTAATTTCCCATTTCTCATGGGGCTGACTGGTTGTGGATTACCTAGCTTCTATTTTTTTCTGCCTCATTTGATTTGTGTTATTATTTTTTAGTGACTATATTCTTTGTTTATCCCAGATAAGGTGATTTACAAAAGGGATGCACATAAACAATTTCTATTTGGGAAGAGAGAGAGAGAGAGAGAGAGAGAGAGAGAGAGAGAGAGAGAGAGAGAGAGAGCGCGAGAGAGAGCGAATGGGCATGTCAGGGCCTCTTGCCATTGCAAATAAACTCCAGCTGCATGTGCATCTGGCTTTACATGGGTATTGTGTAATTGAACTCAGGCCAAGGGGCTTTGCAAGCAAGTGCTTTTAACCACTGATCCATAATTTCTGTTGAAATTCCTATTTAATGGTCAGTAGCATAGTACATCAAAATCAAGATTCTAAACTTATTCTGTTCCTTTAAGCCCAGCAATACCATAGACAAGGGAAGTCTTCCTTCTGGAGACTTCTGCAAGGGAGGTTGTAAAATATTGTTCCTGGTAGTGAAAAGTCAGCAGAGGAAAGAAAATATGACTCAGTCATATGGAACACTGATGCATAGCTATTAAAATACTTGAAATAGCTGTGGATATGTTAACATGAGTAGACCTTAAAACCATAATTTTGAGTAAAAAATTCAGGTTGACTAGCTGTAGATAAAGAGATTATCGTGTATTAAGTATAACGTAAAATTTCATAATTGTATTATTGTGAATAATAATTATCTTGAGCTAATATAAAAATACTTTGTAAGCATACATTTTAAATCACAATAGAGATTTATTTGCAAAAGGAGGCTAGTAGTGTAGAGCTGAAGTGTGGAAATTCCATTTTGTTCTGTATTAATTCCTTTTTAACCAAAAGGGAATTATAGTGCTCAGACACTCAAATGAATCCTGAAATAGTCACAGTTCCATAAAACCTCCTAAACCCTGTTAATAAAATCCCTATTTCTGTCATTATGCTCATTTTCCAATCTACTAAGGCTCAAGAATCTTGAAATGATTTTTAAAGTTCCTTCCTTTCTTCCTTCCTTCTTTCCTTCCTTCCTTCCTTCCTTCCTCTTCCCTCCCTCCATCCCTCTCTTCCTCCTTCCTTCCTTCCTCTCTATTCCCTCCCTCCTCCTTTCCTGATTTTCTTCCTTCCTTCCTATTTTATTCTTCCTTTTTTTGAGAGAGTCTTTCTAGATAACGCTGATGAACCTCGAACTCACAATCCTTCTGCACCAGTCTCGAGAGTGCTAGAATTTCAGGCATGTACCACCACCCATCTAGCATTCAGGAGGCTGAGGAAGAAGGATCTTCTGTTAGAAGCTAGCTAGCAAGTTCCAGGAAAGCCTGGGCTATATAGCAAGAGGGTCTCAAACACAAACACCAACAAAAACCTAAGAAAATTAGAATGCAGATATATCGTTAGTATTTAGATTTCAATTCCTTTATACATATGCACTGACGTGGGTGGACTGGGTCATATGGAACAAAGAGAACAATTTGTAAACATGTAGACCTAGATGAGGCATGTCTACATGTAGCCTGTGCACTTCATGCATCCCAGGAGAGCATGTGGCAAAGTCACAATGCCAGAAGGTGACACCTTGGCCTACATAAGCAGTAAGATATGGGGAAAGGGGCGGGAGAGGGAGAGAAACAGTGAGAGAACTGAAGAATGTGCATGGTGGGCATGAAGCCCATAGGTTCTTGTTCTGTGGATGTACATTGCTATGGGTCCTCCAGGTCAGCTGCAGGATGAACACCTGAGATCAGATCTGTGGAATGTGATCAGAAGACGCATCGTCTTCTCTCATCTTCGAGTGCCGGACTTCTCACGCATGGACTGCATTGATAAGAACTATGGTAACTCAAGTAAATTTTTAAGTAAACACAGTGAAAAATGCTGGGAATTACAGGATCTGTTCTTGCTCTTCCAAAGTCCCCAATGTCCCCAAGAACTGGTAGGTTGATCCTTATATCAGCTGTTTCCAACCATGTGATCTGGCGCAAGTTAGTTGGCATCTACCATCAGGCTTCCCTCCCTCCTTCCTTTCTTTGCCTTATCAAAATCAGGTGGTATCAGTGTATTGAAGGCTCAGCAGATCCTGTGACAGTGGTGCAGGAGGCACATGGAAGAACTCACGGACTTGTAGAACTGCATACAAATTAGGGTGGAGTACACATGTAAATTTGTCATAATCCTTCTCACTCCACATAGAGTGCTGGGCCACATCAGACATAGTAAGGGCCGTTAGAGCCGGGCGTGGTGGCACAGGCCTTTAATCCCAGCACTTGGGAGGCAGAGGTAGGAGGATCGCCGTGAGTTCAAGGCCACCCTGAGACTACATAGTAAAGGCCGTTAGAAAACTGTAGTTGAACTCCTCTGCACATTTGGAACTTAGTATGTTTAGCTATGAAGAAAGCTCAGCTAGGAAAGCTTTAAGGAAAAGCTAGAAATTAAGGTGATGATGCTCCACTCTTGATTGCTGGGGAGTGGGCTACAGAGGCGAAGGGGGGAGGCTGGGTTTTACCCATAGGTTTGACGATGCACAGAACAGTCAAGTAGTCTCAGAGGATCTTGTGTTCTGATGAAAAGTGTTTTGAAGGCCTCTTTGGCACTCACCTGTTCTATCGTGGCTTTCCAGATAAACATCTTCTAGTACTAAGCTGCTTCCTGTTGCCTACAATGCCTCTTGATGTTTCTGAGAAGCTTCTGGTCTTTCGGAATCATGTTTGGAATGACAAGTTGGCACCAGTGGGAGTCTTTATATAGGTTTAAAAACATGAAGAAGCACAGACCCGAATTGTTATATGCAAGTCACATTTTAAGTAAAACTCACATTTTTCACTTTTCTCTGAAAGAAATATATCGAAGTTCAGTGGACTCACAGAATAAGATGCATGTGGTTGGCTATGTGTTGGACATTAGTGATATAATAATGATAGCTGGAACATAATTATTTTATTATTTTGTTTATTTTTTTTTGTGTGTGTACAAATGTGTGCCGTGGCACACATGTGGAGGTTAGAGGTCAATCTCAAGGTATTTGTCCTCTCCTTCCACTTTCTTTGAGAGACAAGGTCTCGCTCTTGTATTTTGCCACTGAGTGTCCCAGAGATCTGGCCTGGAAGCTTCCAGATTCTCCTAGATCCATTTCCCATAGGTCTGCTGGGATCACAGACACGTGTGTCACACTGTGTCAAGCTATAATGAATGACTCAGTGAAGCAAGTACCTTTAACCACTGAGCCATCTCCCAAGCTCATGAGAAAATAATTAGCCAGAGCTCCATTTTTTTTTCCAAATGAGAACAGAGGAGCAAACCATGAACAACTAACTCTAGCAACATATAAGATACAGCCTAATTACATTAAATTAAATTAAATACATTAGTAAAGGAACTTCCCCCAGGTTGTATTACTACTAAAGCCAAATCTAATCTTTGGCTCCAAAATCTAATTATAACCTACCACTCTCTCCCTTGCTGGGAGAGAGACTGGGGAAACATACAGTTAAGGGGGGTAGTTTACAGTCCCCATCACCTGTCATCATCTAACTCCTGACTCAGAATCAGATTAGGTTCCATCCAAGTCATTACTATCTGACAACCATATGAGGGCAGAGTCTGATCTCTTCTTGTGACTTCTCATGACTCATGGAGAAGATAGGCTTGATTTTATTTTGCCGAGGTTGACAGTGGCTGAACTCTTCTTCACCATCACTAATGAGTTAAAAAAATCATTTTCTCAGGTTCTACTACATCAGATGTGAAGTGAGTGCTACAAATCTGCCTAATGAGTCTTGAATGTGAACACTGTATTGGCATATTTAAGACAAATTGCAATTGTCAAAAATTCCTTTGTGGTTTCCTCTCAGGCTTGTGAATGGAGGTAAGTTAACTCTGTCTCTCTTTTTTTCCCTGGCAGTTTTAACCTTTAATATATGTCTTTCTCTTGGGTTGAAACTGTGAAGGATGAATTATCTTCCAAATGCCTTTTGGCAGATAGAGAAAATATCCCCAAAGCCTCAAAGTAAAATCCTGTTCCAATATATAGCAAGCATGATCATGCAATTTCCAAGGATTAAGAGTACTGTGCATGAAAATGGGATATTTATCACAGAAAAACAATAGTGTACATTTAGGTACCCAGGATGCTTTCACTGGAGACAGCTTTCTTTTGCCTCTGAGATCCATCCATCATTGCCACACAAAGGGCATTTCTGGTGCAAGGAGATAGAAGAACGCAAGAGGAATATGTTAGAGTCTTCAGCTCTGAAATAAAATTGAAGATTATAAGGCAAAACCTCGGGGGACAATTTATTTTCAGGCTCTACCACATTTTAATATGTAATATATGCTGATCTATATGGCCTAACAGTGTGTATGTATGTAGATAGATGTTATCTATCAATAATATCTAAATCTACTTGGTTGGAGGCATCAGCTCGCTTAGAAGTGAGTGTGTGTGTGTCTAGATGTTTAGTGTCTTTTGCAATTCTGATACTCCTTTGAGGAGAAGGCTCATGTCAGAGTTTGGTGGAGCCCAGTACAT
Organism: Zapus hudsonius; assembly: GCA_004024765.1. Classification (NCBI taxonomy): domain Eukaryota; kingdom Metazoa; phylum Chordata; class Mammalia; order Rodentia; family Dipodidae; genus Zapus; species Zapus hudsonius. Next base: position 6,624 of record PVHP010039992.1, on the reverse strand, counting down.
TGGTGCCTGCCTTGAGCCACACTGAGGGTGCTTCAATTTCCAGCACCTGTTCGATGTGCATTTCTTAGTCAACTTCAGCATTAACCAGGAAAGTGGACTAAGGCTACTTTACAGAAAGGAAATTTTGTGGTCTTAACCCTGAGGTGAAGATAAGGTATTCTAGGTGATTTGGCAGTGGTATTGTTTTGAAAGACAAGAGCCAGAAAAGGCTTAAAAATTCATGGCCAATATTTCTGACAGCCGCTGGGGTTTTGATCAGATTAAGTAAGACCAGCAGGTTGCACTTTTGAGTGAGCTGTGAGAATTCTCTGCTATCTTTGAGCATCCCACACAAGCCCCTGGCTGTTAGCTGCTGTCAACCTGATGGATAGCTGGAGCTCAAGCCGTGGGTGGAAGGACAGCTGGAAGTAGGCAGGGTGGATCTCTTGAGAGAACTCTGGTTAATCCAGGGCTATGCTTCCAAAACAGGATTCTCAGAGGTTTTGGAAGCCACAAAATAAATGTGACCCATTCTCCTGAAGAATCAATTTTACTAGAAGATTTGGGATGAAATTTGTCTTTTTGATATTAAAAGGAAGAAATGTATATTGTGAATTTGAAGACAGAATTTGCATGAGTTTGAAAGAAATAATAAATTGCCTTCTTATGATAGGCAGATATGGCTAACTCTCTCACTTCTATCTCAGTGAGTAGATGAAAACTGTATATTCTGGCACTAGGGGTCCTGAATTGGCTGTTCTATTTTTCTGTTCAGTGCTGGTGATTGAACCCAGGGCCTCATGAATGCATTGGACATTTTTGAGCTATTAGAGACAATCTACTGTGAACCTGGAAGGGATTAAGGACTTCTTGCTAATTACACTTGAAATTAAGGGTAAATCTTGTTAATCCATGAGTTAAATCTGAGACACAGGCCAAATTTAATCAGTACATATTCTTAGGCTGTTCCAAGCTATATTAAAAAGTTAGTTGCTAGTATTTATAAATCAAATTTGTTTTAACAATCTAGATCACATTTTTTAAAAAGTAGGTAAGATTAGGTAACACCAAGCCTAGTCTCTTGCATGGGAGGGAGAGAGAGAAAGAGAGAGTGAGAGAGAGGAGAGAAAGAAAGAGAGAGCAGAGAGAGAGGAGAGAAAGAAAGAAGAAAGAGAGAGGAGAGAGAGAAAAGAGAGAAAGAAAGAGAGCAGAGAGAGAGGAAAGAGGAGAGAGGAGAGAGGAGAGAAAGAGAAGGAGAGAGAGAGAGAGAGAGAGAGAGAGAGAGAGAGAGAGAGAGAGAGAGTCAACACCAGCAAACACCAACAGCCAGAGCTCAAACTGCTCTGAACACACCTAATAGGGCTGAACTGACATGCCCCCTAAGCAGGGATCTGCCTGCTGGGGACTCAAGCTGCAAACTCAATCTTAATAAAAAGAATTCCTTAGTCTCTGAAGGCATGCATTCAAACCACCACAGTGGCCCTTTCACGCTAGATGCTTCCAGCTCACCCCTGTTCCTCCTCTACAGGGTGCCTGCATTATCTCTCTAGACATTACCCTTTGTGATTGTTGCTTCAGCTAAAATCCCACCAGTTCCTCCCATCGCCTTTTCCCTTACAGGCCCCATTCCTTTTCATTTTAGCGTGCTTTCCAGATGATCATGGCTTCGTGGCCATCTATACAGACATCTAGATTCTTTTGTGCTCTGGGGTTCTTGTCCTCAAGTAGAGACTACAACTGTGTACAGATTAGCTGCTGTGCATATGACAGCATGAAGGCAGAGCCTAGAGGCTAAAGGTTGCTATCTTGATATCAAGGATCCATCTACACAAGCTTTCTATCTCTCTTTTTGACCCGCTCAATGACTAAGAGAAGGCAAGTATTAAAGTATTATTCATTTAATGTATAAGGGGCAATCATCAATTTTGGTGTGGGGAAGAAAGTATAGAGAACCTCAATGTTTGCTTCAGGCCCTTGGGCTGCAATCTCCCTCATGTTTATTATACCTTCTTAGGCATTTGATAATTAAGTTGTTGACACTCTACTTTGTACATGATTTGGGTGCTGTTTGTGTTTATCTCACAAACTGACAAAGAAACTTGATGTAATAATATAAATGAAGTTGCTCAGAAGATCATAAAAGCATTAAAAACTTCAGATGTTTGCATGATTTCTTAATTGGTGTTATGTATAGATAAGTTTCTTTGCACTGTGGTCAGTATGAACCTGTATACAGCTAAGTGCTTAGTGTTTATGTTTTGTGGAAGTTCTGTAGTTTCCATTTTTAAAGACAGAAGAGGAAATTCAATAATTAAAAGAATTAAAAATGTTTAAAAACATTTAAATATAATTAAAATTTTTATTGGCTAAATTAAGACCTTAAAATGATAAAATGAGTATCTTTCTATTGCTTAGTCAGTGAGTACCAGAATTATCTCCACTAGCTCCAAGTAAGAAATAATAAAGCTATATAAAATTATGTTTGATGTTTATAGGCTTGGAGGTCACTGAGACCCAAATTTGTATTCATTATTTGCTAATCCTTTTTTTAAATGCACTATGGATTTGTGAGGGTCTTTTTTCTTCCAGGCAGTCAGAAATATGAATTTGTTTTATATTGATCTGCTTATTGGAGTTGGTGTAATGGCATCTTTTAGCTGGTCACATCTTGTTTTACCTTTTATAAAAATTTGAGCATTTTTGTGATGGCAAGAAAACATCAGTATTTCTCCTTGAACAATCCTGAACAAGTCATTTGATGTTTTCTGGCTTAGTCTTAAATCTTGTGTGGTATGGATTTACAAAAAAAATAAAAAGACATTAGGGATTCTGTCATCAATCTCTCTCTTCAGAGCTTTCAACAGAAAACTCTGAAAGGCACTAGATTTTCTGTAGCCATGAGGTTTCTGGCATTTACATTCATAGGGATGGGTTGAACAATAATCCTTTTTGACAAGGAAGCAGAACACCATGTGTTCTGCTGCTCACTATGTCTCATGGCCAGAATTGTTAAAGACTGTCTAGAGTTTCAGATGTAGAGTTTGGAACCATCAATACCCTATATTTATATGATGATATAAATGTACTAGTTTTTAAATTCTGTCATTATTTCTCAGAAGAGGAAAGAAATTATAAATAGACTTGAATTTTAGATAGATTTACATGATAATAAGTTCTTTTTATTTTTCACCCATTTATTTATTTTATGTTTTCCAACATTTCAAAAATGAAGAAAGGACTAAATAAATCTATAGTAACTAAATTATATTTAAATGTAAAACCAAGAATTAACATAAGGCGGTGTTGCAGTCAGCTTTCTTATTGCTGGCACAAAGCACTTGACCAAAAGCAGCTTGTGGAGGAAATGGTTTATTTTGGCTTACAGACTCCAGGGGAATCTCCATGATGGCAGTTAAAGTTATGTCATGAGCAGAGACTGGACTTCACTTCCTGGCCAACATCAGGTGGTGGATAGCAATAGGAGAGTGTGCAAACACTGTCAAGGGGAAGCTGGCCATGACATCCATAAGCTCGCTTCCAACAATACAGTGCCTCTAGGAGGCTCCAATTCCCAAATTGCCAGCAGTTAGTGATCAAGCGTTCAAAACACATATGTTTATGGGAAATACCTGAATCAAACCACTACATTCTGCCCCTGGCCCCATAAACTGATAACCATACATGATGTAAAATGTAATGCATTCAGTTCAACTACAAAAGTCCCAATATTTTTTTCCCAATTCCAATGTTGTTCAAATATCCCCATAGTTCAGGGTCTTTTAACTAAGCCATAATATCAACAAACAAACAAATAAAAATATAATGCACAGAAAATTCACACTGCAAAAGATGGCATTGGGCATACCAAAAAAAGATTAAACCAATACAATATTTAAACAAATGGGACAAAAATCAAATATCAAACTCTGTAGCTCTAAGTCTGACAATTCTAACCAGTGACACGTTTCCAAGTTTGATAACCAGTGACATATCTCTGGAGTTCCAATTCCACCCTTCCAACTTGGATGTTCATACCCTAGGTACACTTTATCTGGTGCAAGAGCAGCCATCCCATAGTTCTGGCATCTCTGTGGGATCTTCACTGAAACCCACACTTCATTCTCATGGGTCCATTGGGCCTCCACACAAGTAATGCAACAATCCTGCATCACACTGCCCATAACTATTTCCAGAAAAGAAAACCACAGTGTATAGCCAATGACCCTCTCTTTCCTGCATTTGTTATACTCCATCGTACTGGGTGGGCTATCAACTTGTTAATCTGGGGGTGGGAGGAAGAAAGCTGACTTTGAAAAGCAAGAAACCTCCTTCAGCATTCAGGCCTCTTACTTCAAAAGAGTCCACATTCTTCCTGCTGTCACAATGCAGAATACCTGGCCCAAATTCCATGGTTGTAATCTCTCAATTGCGCTGAACAGGTAGCAGTTTCGGTCCAAAGATTTCATTTCTTTGTATGAAATATTCATTTGCTCACAACAGTCTATTTCTATACAAAGCAGCTCTGCACAAGTTCTCAGGACACAAACAGGCAGAAAACAGCAAGCTTCTCACACAAACTGCTTCTAGACCAGTCCCAACATAGTCCTTTCTCACTCTCATTAGCCAGACCTCACAATCCATAGTTCTTAATGCATTCAGGTCTTTGAACTCTGAACAGAATGGTCCATCAAGCTGTACTTACAGCACAGCAAGGAGTCTCTTAGGCCAAAGTTTCAAATTCTTCTTTCTCCTATAACTCAGTTTCAAAAGCACAAAAGCCACACAGTCAGGTTTCTGGCAGCAACAACCTACTCTCTGGTACCAATTTATTGTTACATTCAGTTTCTTGTTGCTGTGACAAACATACAACCAAAACCAACTTGTGGAGCAAAGAGTTTATTTTGGCTTACAGAGTCAAGGATAAACTCTATCATGGCAGGGAAAATGAAGGCATGAGCAGAGGCTGGACTTCACCTCCTGGCCAACATCAGATGAGCAACAGAAATAGGCTAGTATACCTAACACTGGAAAGGGGAAGCTGGCTATAACATTCATAAGCTTGCCCCAACAGGACACTGCCTTCAAGAGGCTCCAATTCCCAAATTACCACCAGCTGGCAATCAAGCATTCAGGACACATATGCTTATGGCGGACACCTGAATCAAACCACCACAGGAGATAATAAACTTATTTCCTTATTATATTGTAGGTGATATATTATCCTACACTGTCATACTTAGAAAATGTTGATAATTATCAGTATCTCATGCAATGTACTTTATTTTTATAACATCACTGATAGTTGGGCACAAGGCTGTGTTTCTTGAAGAAACATAGAATATTAGTTACATGAGTGTTTCCTCACAGTAGGATTGTGGTGAAGTGTCATCACAGGTTGGAGTCAGCTAATATCTTGGTTCTTCTTTGAATCTAATTCTCTATTTTCCTTGTGATATTTGGTGCCATGTAAATAGATGACACCAGGGCCAAGGAAAGCAGTGTCATTACCTTCCTAGTTATAGACAATATATTACTAACAGATACTGGACTTCACAGTTCAACTTCATTGACCACAAAGACAGGCTGGCTTCTATACATCCCGAAAAGGGCAACTACATCATCTGTTGTCTAAACTGAGATACTTCAGAGAGTAAAAGGGGGACTATTGCTCATTAATTTTGACAGAGAGCATGTCTGAAATGGTTGGCTTGAGGCATACATCCACCCTGTTTATTACATCTTAAAACTCTCAGTCCATACATTTTCCATATGACTTTTCTTTCTTTCCTAACTGAAAGTAAAGTTTCACTATACTCGCTTTTATTAAATGCATCATTTTTCTACCTCGTCTTAGTGGTTACACAGTCCATATTTATTATGCTTTGAGTTCACAGGTGCATAATAGATATTATTGAACCATTTTTCTATCTCTTGTACTTATTCATATTATTCAAACACTGTGTGGGTAAGTGAATGAATGATAAATATATGAGTGTAGCACCAAAAGTCTGGTGGCTTTCTTGACTGTCTCCGCCATCATAAATAAATGGTCTACACTCTACATCATACATCCTTCTTAAAGCTTATGTTCTCTACCCAGTTTTGATTCACTTTATCTGTTTTTCATATCAGGTCTATTTAGGGTTCTTTGGATGTGTGTCCTTTTCTTCTCATCATCAAAATCTAGGTCCACTCCCCAGGCCTGAGGCAGGATTCTGTTGCTGAAGAAACTACAGAAAACCATCTAACAGCATCGAGAGACCCTGCGAGGTTGAGAATGATAACCAGCCCCCAGATGGTAGTAAGTGCAGTGCTAGAAGGCACTGTATAAGCTACCAGGGGAAGCTGGTCAGTGACAGCTGGAGTAGAGACCACTGGCATGAAACACAATCTGCTGCCATGAGTAGGCTGACCACACTTCCTACTGGGAGAGAGCAATGAACCAGGAAAGGAGCACTTGTGTGATGGAGGAGCCAAAGCCTGTGGGAGGCAATCAACAGCTTTTAAATTCATCCAAGTAATCCACTCAGTGAGGGGGAGCCCTTAACTGGAACTGGGGACTTAGGGTGATATGTACTGGGACCCAGACTCTTGGGCCCCCAAGGAGAGATGCACTATGCGAGCGATTGATGGAGAGGCTACTAA
>PVHP010039991.1:0-16047 GCA_004024765.1 Zapus hudsonius | reverse complement strand
GGATCCAAATGGAACCCCGCAGAGAATGACGGGATGAACAAGGGGCCCACAGCCACAGCCATTAAATCAACACAGGATAAGCCAGTGAGACAGAAACCAATGATTTCGACACAAAGACCCCTAAGCTCACAACCTTAAAGCAGCCTTAATACTCATCCACCATGACTCAGGGAACTATGCGGAAGAGGGGGCGGAAAGACTGTAAGAGCCGTGGTGGGGGAGATTATCCAGAGGTACGGACAGGAGAACCTGGCTGAATACTAGGCTATCCATGGTCCCCTGTCACAAGGACTGATCCAGACGACCCATGGAGGAGGTTAGCCAGTGGAGTGGGGAGGGGAGGGCAGCGGGGAATTGGGGATAACAACTCATTGTTTGCCTACTAAATGTTGTAACTCATTATGGACAATAAATTATTTAAAAAAAAAAGAATAACCTTACCTGACATGAGTACAGGAAAAAATGAGGCAAGTGTCAAAGAAACTTCCAGAATAAATATCAAACGAGGACATTCTGTGAAAAACAACAGAGAAGATTCCTAATCTCTTTTCTTGGCTTTTCTTGGAGAGGATTTTGTTCTTGGACTCTCTAGGTTGAAACTGTCTGTCCTTGGAGACAGGCCCACTGAGGTACTTGCTAGCTGCTTGGAACACAGTGAGTTTCCAAAGGTGGTTGAGGGATTTGAGTTGGGTTGTGAGACCAACAATCACTGACTAATCATTTGAAGAGAGCACTGGTGTGCCAGGTCCATCCAGAGAGCCTGGCCAGCAGCACCATGGGCCATTATCACCTAGCTGCCAAGACCCCCACATCCCAACAGCCACAACGGGCTCTCTCACTTTTGGGGGGATTGCATTCTGAGACTCCCCCGTCACCCCAGGGATGCCTCAAACCACAGACAGCGCCAAACCATATGCTATCGACACCCTCTAGCCAGGTGAGGTAATGCCTGAGTGTAATACAAGCACTCAAGAGGTGGAGGCAGGGGGATTGCCGGTTAGAGATCATCCTGGGCTACATAGCAAGAGAGAGAGAGAGAGTGTGTGTGTGTGAGAGAGAGAAAAAGAGAGGGAGGGAGGGAGAGAGAGAGAGATTGGGGCCCACTCTTGTCTTAGAACAGGGTCTGGCACATAGAAGTAGTATCTAAAATGTTTGCCTTTTTTTTTTATTTCTTATTTTTTTGGTTTTTGAGGTAGGGTCTTGCTCTAGCCCAGGCTGACTTGGAATTCACTCCATAGTCTCAGGGTGACCTTGAATGCACAGGGATCCTCCTACCTCTGCCTCCCGGATGTTTGCTATTATTTTCAATGCATTTCTTGATTCCATTTTTTAATAATTTGTCATTGTTGCATCTTTCTTCATAACTGAGATCCACCAATTTTTATTAGATAATTCCTATAAAGTTTATTTTAAGGTAATAATAACTTCATGTAGTCTAAAAAATAATCCAAAAAAATAATTTAAGTAGTTTTAGGATGATCTGTTCTTTAGAGATTATAATTCAAATTACCAAACACATCCATCAAACCACTGGGTCTGTGGTAATTCATTTCCTGTTTCTCCGGGACTGTGATTTCTGTTTTGTTCATCAAACTTGTGTCTCGCACAGGCATGCTGAAGCCAATGCAGCCCTATAACTTCATAATCAGTGAGGTAACCCATGTCCTGGCATCAGAGGTTTTAAAAGCTCCCCCAGGTGATTCAAAACTAGAATCTCTGGGCCTGAAGGTGGGGTACAGTGCCTCATGGACCCTGACAAAACCCTTGGATGGAATTCTCCCTTAGATACTACATAAAGTGAATACTTTAAAATAAATTTTATAGGAATTATAGAAAAAAATTGATGAATCTCAGTTATGAAGAAAGATGCAAAAATGACAAATAATTAGCAAATGGACTCAAGAAACGAATTGAAAATAATAGCAAACATCCGGGCATTGCCACCACACCTTTAATCCCAGCGCACTCGGAGGCAGAGGCAGGAGGATCACTGTGAGTTCGAGGACAGCCTGAGAGTGAATACTGACCTCTCAGTAGCTGTCTGCCCTGCAGCATCTCCTCCTTCCTTCCTCCCCTCCCCAGAGCTTGCAGACCCCGAGAGGCTGTCTGTTGCGGTGGGGATTGGTCCCTGGGGACCCAGAGGAGTCCCTTGGGGGGGGGGGATTGGCTCCAGCTGCGGGCACAGCTGGCTGGCGCGGCCCCCGCCTCGCGCCCTCTGGTGGCCATCTGCTCGCACTGCAGACTTGCAGCCACCGCTGCCCAGAAGCTGTTCAGAGCCAGGTGTGGGCTCTTCCAAAAACCAAGGGCTCCCACTGACTTGCTTGGATTCTCCCCAGCAGGGGAAACCAGGTGGTCCTGGAAACGTGGAGGGGAAGGCAGCCCAAGGGGGCTGCAGGCAGTCTGGAACCAGGAGGCTTCAGGTAATGTTACCTTTCAGAACTGGAAGTCAGAGTCCTCTGGTCCCACCCGGAGGTGGAAACCAGAGATGGGCGTCTTCAGAATTTGGTCTTCACATAGGCAGATGTCTTTAGGAACTAAGGCAGCGCTCCCCTGTCATAGCCCGGGCTCATCCCGGCCTCTACTCAGGCCTGTGACCAAGGGAAGTCATTACTATCTTTCACATCCAGTCATTTCCTCTCCGCATCAGAAATGTGTCTATGAAAATCAGAGCTTCTATGTGAACTGTCAGTGGGAAGGCTAGAGCTCCTTTTTGAAATAGCTTTATTGAAGTGTAATTCATACAGCCAGCCACCTGACATATTAAAGGGTATGCTTGATGATCAATCTTTTGCCTTCTCTGGGGGCCACACTGGCCAATAACACTTGATGCTTCAGACTGTGAGTATATCCATCACTATCAAGAGTATTCTCCTGCACTTTGTAATCACTCAGTCCACCCGACTTCAGAGGCAGGGCTCTCACTGATCCCACCCATTAAGCTAGACTGGCTGGCAAGTAAGCACCTACTGTCTCTGCCTCCCCAGATCAGTAGTTTTATGTGGGTACATAAAAAACCTGCTTTTGCCATGGAGGGGGGCTGAGTGAGTGACCCAGGCTTGACCATCAGGAGGCACAGTTTGTTTCTGGTTTGAGAGGCACCTTTGATCAGCCAATGTGAACACACAGGTCTCTGGCTCACTAGTCTGAACGCTGCCCACTCCACTCAGCTGTGCCGAGCTGGCTCTGAGACCACGCAGGGTCACCAGCCACTGCTGGGCTTCAGCATAACCACGCTTCATTGAGCCAGATCCAGGCAAGCTCAAGGGTGGCCATGCTGTCTCAGGAATGAAGCCTCCCAGAAGAGACACGGCCACTCTGAGGCAGAGGAGATGCCACTATTGGTAATGTGCTTGCCCTGCAAACATAAGGACCCCAAGAACTCATGTTTTCGTTTTTTTAAAAAAAAAAAACTCGCAAAGCAGTACATACCTGTAATCCCAGCCCCGTGGAGGTGGAGGCAGGAGGATTCCTGGGTTTGCTGAAGAGCTAATCTACCCTAATTGGTGAGCTCCAGATTTAGTCAAAGACCTTGTCAGAAAAATAAGGGGAGAGATTGAAGAAGATGCCCAATGTCACGTCTGGCCTCCGCATGTGCATGCCCACCCGCACACACGTGCACTTGAACACACACATGCACCATACATACAAGTTATTTTTGATGTAGAATCTCACTCTGGCCCACACTGGCTTTGAACTCACAGTGGTCCTCCAGCCTCTGGCTCCTGAGTGCTTGTGCCACCACACCTATCTTAAGAAAAATAATTATAGTTACTTTTCCATGAAAAATCTCAGATGCTACTAAAGCAGACCAGGGTTTCTTTCTCTCCCGACCCCATTTTTTGAGATAGGGTCTCATGTAGCCTATACTGGCTTTGAACTTGTGTGTAGCCAAGGATGACCTTGAAGTTCTGATCCTCCAGCTTCCACTTTCCAAGGAGTTAAGTTTATAGGCAAGCACTATCTTGTCCAGCTTTAGGTAGTTCTGAGCATCAAACAGAATCTTGTGAATTCTAGCCACAGAGCTACATCCTGGCCCTCTCATTCTTGACTATCTGTGTCTAATCAGGCTCTAGGGGTCTTCCCACCTTGTTACTCCTGAGTTCAAGTTAACCCACCTCCAAATGGAGATTTCAGGCTTGAGAGTCACAGGCCATGGGCCAGTGTTGCATTTCAGTGAGAACTTAGTAGCATGTGAGACACTGCTTTGTGATTTTTGTAGTGGATCTGTCTGGGTAAGCATGTGAGGACTCTAAGGTCAAAAGTCACACCTCTTCGTGGTAACCATGTCCCAGATGCTACAAATGACAAGAATCACCGTTTATAGCCAGTATCCAAAGGCTCCGGTAAGGTGTTTGGTTCCTTTGGAGAGATATAACAGAGAAATGGAGCTTTCTCTCTTGACTGCCAGAGCGATTATCTTGAACCCACCCACATACACCTGAGACCCTGGATTTAGTGAGCACTAGGCTCTGAATGGTTTCAGGTTTGCCAGCCATACCTGCCAGCAGGGGGTGATGACGTAGCTGCCAGGGCCTCAGAGACTGACGCTCAGCTTGTCAGCAACAACATCTGTGTGACATCAGAGGCTATATGACATCTCTCTGGTAACTTTTAAAAAAGAGGTTACAAAAAAATCAGTAAATAGCCAGGCGTGGTGGCATATGCCTTTAATCCCAGCACTCGGGAGGCAGAGGTAGGAGGATCACCATGAGTTCGAGGCCACCCTGAGACTACAGAGTGAATTCCAGGTCAGCCTGGGCTAGAGGGAGACCCTACCTCGAAAAACCAAAAAAAAAAAAAAAATCAATAAATGATAAAGTCTATGTATATATTCTAGATAAATTTTTAAAATCAAGTTTGGTTTACTCTTTTGTAAAAGGTTATTTCAAAAAAAACTTCTTAATGGGGCTGGAGAGATGGCTCTGCGGTTGAGGCACTTGCCTCCAATGCCTAAGGCCCCCAGTTCAATTCCCCAGGACCCACATAAGCCAGACCCAAAAAAACTTCTTAATGGTAAAAAATACTCTAAGACATTGCCTTTCCCACAGAGGTTGACTAATGCATTCATAATGACCCTGAGGAGGGCCTTCAATAAATTGGGGATAGAACATATGAAATAGTATAAGGGAATTGGGCCAACATGTGATTTGTTTATGCAATAAAACTATGTTTTAATAAAAGTTTTGCTGGTAGTTATAATGAGATATATTTAATTAGACAAACTTAAATATTGGATATTATGATAAATAAAAAGATTGTTAAAGAATAATTAAATAAAATTTAAGGTAAAAAATATAAATATGATATAAGAAACAAATCAAGAATTTGAATATATATATATTTTTCCCTCTTGCTTTTTGTCACCTGAAGTCACCTCTGTCAGATAAAACTTTTACTGGACAGAGGAACAGAATAAAACTGAGTCTTAAGGTTTTTAATCAGATTATAACTCTTTTGGGGATATAAACTTGCTTAAGATTCAGGTTATAAATTTATGTCCCCATGCTTTAAATATTATAATTAAAACTTCTATTTATTGATGTTAATCTGTTCATGATAACAATTGTAAAAGACTGACTTTAAAATGCTCAACCAAGTTATCTATGTTCCTCTGTCTGTCGATCTTTTAACTACTGGAAAACTAAATCATAAGAGTAAGGTTTACTCATTAATATTTAATTCTCTGTTATCAGGTTATTATATCTAAAATACTGAAACATTGAGATGATTCCAGTTTTGCTCATGCTGGTTCTGCTAGATGGTTATCACTGAGGTTATAATCTAGTTCTTATAAAAATAGTTTAGTCATTGTAACTTTGTTCTTAGGAAAACTGAAATAACTCCCCATACCCCAAGAAAACTTCTAAATACAAATAATGGTGGTATAAATTATATAAACTTAATATATTCTAGTAGTCACAAATATTGCTTTAAGTTATAAAAATGGTTCAATAATTAGATACTTGTTTACAAAATTTTTTATATCTGTCAAAACATCTCTAAGGTGTGATAAAATCGGGTTGGTTTAGGTCAACAAAGATCAGGTTTTGCTATATTCTTAATCTGCGGAGTCACAGAGCTCCTCACAGGTCCCTAAGAGTCTCTTCTATACAGCCATAACTGACCTCTAAAATTAATATATAGTTAATTTTGGCTGCCAAATGGTCTTAAACACCCAGTAAAAATATAACCACAAAATAATACAATATCAATAAAGATTCTGACTAATGAGCTCCCCTGTCTGATGCAGGCTTACTAAGCTCTTACATTAACTCGTATCTTCTGCTTCTGCCTGACCCTAATTAGTCAGCCACTGTTTACTTTAAGATATTGTGGGTCAAATCCAGAAAATTCTCCTCATTGGTTATGTTTACCTAATAATTATTGATCGGTCCAATCTCTCCTTGCCATAGGTTTATTACAATAAAAATGTTTACTCTGTGCCACTAACATTAAAAAGGCTATGGATACATTTAATGATAGATCAAATATAATTTACATTCTTTTTAAAAATATTTTATTTATTCATTTTCAATCAGATATATATATATATATATATATATATATATATATATATATATATAGAGAGAGAGAGAGAGAGAGAGAGAGAGAGAGAGATACCAGGGCTACCACCTTGTGGGTCTGGCTTAAGGCCCTGGAGGCAAGTGACTTAACCGCTGAGTCATCTCTCCAGCCCCAAATATAATTTACATTCTAAAATGGCCATGTGTTTATAAAGACTAAAAACAAAATATAATAATTTTAGTATGTGGCCACATAAAATCGGGCCTATATCTTGAACTGCAATTGATAAAGCCCTACCAGGAAAAAAAGATATTTAAGACAAATCTGGAGCCCAGCCCTAAGATTTAAAGATAATTTAAAACTCTGCATGTTTGTGCTTGCTAAGATTGATAATGCTAGTTGTTTAACAATGTCTCTTTGCTTTGAGTGATAGAAGTGAGCCAGATTCTTCTGCCACTGATGGGGTTCACTTAAGATTGAGAACACAAGGAACCCACACACTCCTAGGGAATCAGGCCCAGATCCATCACTATATCAAATAACGGCATAGAGTCATCACACCAGAGCCAAGAAGACAACATCCTCAGCCATTTACAAGAGCTAACAGGTTACCTGGGGGATCCCCTCCAGGTCAAATCCTAGAGGACACCGGCCCCTGACAAGGAGACATCAGCCCTGTTCTAGTCACTCCAGAACCTGACTAGTCTACAGAAGCCTGAAGAACTCAACGTGGGAGAAACGACAGGATACCAAGGAAAATGGATGTCCATCTGGTGTTTGCTCTTCAGCTTAAAATTATCTGCTTATTACAAAATTCAAGTAGATAACTTTTGGTCAGGTCTAAGGAGTTGGTTCCCATGGCTGAGTCCTTTACTGGGTCCTATAATCTGTATCTTTCTTCTATTAGCTTTTGGTCCATGTATAATTTTTTTTTATTTGTGGAATTTTATTTTATCCAGTGCTTTCTTTTGAAAACAAATAAAAGTTAAAAATAACATAACGTGATATATTTTAGTTAAAGTGAAAAAGAAAATAATCATTATATCACTCAATATACATGAGGACCTAAATAGAAAACCTCAGATATATGCATTTGGATTATGAAAATCAATTTTTAACATTTCTATATGGCTTAACTTACCATAACACATGCATCATTGTACAGCCTATGATATATTTTTGTTTTGAAACACATTAAGTAACAGAATATTCTCCTCCTGGGTAAAATGGGGAAAACTGTTTATTATTAGACTGGTCATTGATACTTCTAGATATGTGGTCCATGTATAATTAACTGTTCAGTTAGATTTATGGAGCAACAACTTAATGCTAGTTTGTATCATTGACAACATGAGTCCCTTCCAAAGATTTGAAGGGGCCACATGAAAGAAGGGGTGGGGGGAATGAAGAACCAGATAGACTCCATCTTGGAAGCTATTTTGTAACAAAGTTTTATTTGATCTGACCATACCTTGAACTTGCTTGGAAATTCTGTGGCTGTGCTCTACACCTCCCAAGAATTTCTCCTCCCTGACTATGCTATCACTCTTCCCAGAATCTAAGTTACTCTCTTTCTTGACTATAATAAGACCCGTGCCATCCAGGGAGATATGTCAACTTTTTTTTTTTTTCAAGGTAAGGTCTCACTCTAGTCCAGGCTGACCTGGAATTCACTATGTAGTCTCAGGGTGGCCTTGAACTCACAGCGATCCTCCTACCTCTGCCTCCTGAATGCTGGAATTAAAGACGTACGCCACCACGCCTGGCTTCCAACTTTTAATTAACTATGTATTTTTCCTGTTAAACCTCTTGTTGGAAACTCCCCAGGTTTTTTGATCTAAAAACTTCACTTTTTATTTTTCTGGCTGCTGGTCTCTGCAGCCCTGTTTTTGGGTGAGACAGCCGCTGGCCAGCTCCTGTGTGCACAATATAGCTTGCTTTCATTTGGCCTAAATTTAGGTCTGTGGTCTTTTCTTTGTGTTTGCAGGTTCAACAGCCAGTCTGTGGGGAATCTCAAGACATTCAGAGGTGTTAGATTGTCGTGTGAGGAAATAGTTGGACAGATCCAGAAGGTGAGGCATTGAGAAAAGCAATTGTCTCTTGAAAATAATCTATACCAAGGAGGAAGAAAAGTCAGAAATATAGGGAAAAGGTAGGAAGGCTGTCCCGGAGTGCCAGGCACCATGGACCTATCTCAAGTTTCTCATAAAGATTCTCTTTGGCTGAAAGGGTGGTATTTTGGGTAGTTGAGGTTGAGAACTGTAAAGTAGCTTTTATTGATTCTTGTGATGAGTCTGATCTTAAGCTAGACAGCAGCTTCCCTGTAGTGAGAATGACCGACTTCTCTTTGATTTAATAACTTCCTAGAAGACAGCTACATTGGGCCGTTATATGGGAAATATTGGGAAAGCGTTGGCTGCAATAGACCTAGCAAGGGTGCCAAAGAGCCACCCCCACTCCACCCCAGCTAATCCCCGAAGGGCCAGCAGGACCCAGAAGCATAGCATGAGATCTGCTCAACAGTCTCCCTTCCATGCCTAGATCCACTCCACCTCTCATAAGCTCTCAGAATACACAAAATGTGTTCTCTTTCCCCAGACAATGGGACTTCTTAGTTGCCACTAACTAAAACACACACACACACACACACACACACACACACACACACACACACTCATGCGTACATGTGAAGGCAGTGTGCATTCAAGGACTTCAGGGGAACCCCTATCTCATCCCTTAAGGAAGGCTGCCGATTCCACAAGTAATTCTTCTAAAGAATCTCCCCACTTCTAGAGGAGCTCCTCTTAATAAACCCTGACTGAACTGAAAACTGACTGGAATGAAGACCCACAGTTCAGGAAAGACAGAATACAGCATGGTATTTTATTTTAGAACACAATTTTTCAAAAATTAAATTAAAGAAAACATGTTGATGAAAATGTTAAAAATCTGAAACTTAGGGGATGGAGAGATGGTTCAGCAGTTAAGGCACTTGCCTCCAGTGCCCAAGGCCCCGGGTTCAACTCCCCAGTAACCACATAAGCCAGACCCACAAGGTGTGGCCCTGATGCTTTCTCTCTCTTCCTCTCTCTCTCTCTCTGTCTCTCTCTGTATCTCTCTGCTAGAAAATGAATAAATAAAATATTAAAAAAGAAATAAAAATAAAATATTAAAAAAATTTAAAAAAAAACAAAACTGAAACTTGGAGGTCCCACATAAGCCAGACCCACAAGGTGGTGGCCCTGGTTCTCTCTCTCTCTCTCTCTCTCTCTCTCTCTCTGCTTGAAAATGAATAAATAAAATATTTAAAAAAAGAGCTCCACTTTAAAAAAAACTGAAACTTGGGCTATATAGTTCAGTGGTAGATAGAACACTTGCGAGCCTGTATGAGGGCCTGGGTTCAAGCTCTAGGGTGGAGGGAGAGAGACAGAGACAGAGACAAAGAGAGACTGAAACTCTTGTGTTTCTGGTGATAATCTAAATGATAAAGCCCGAGCTAGAGAGATAGTTCAGACATTTGCTTGTAAAGCCGTATGGCCTGAGTTTGATTCCCCAGCACCCACGTAGAGCCAAGTACACAAGGTGGCACATGTGTCTGGAGTTTATTGGTAGTGGCAGGAGGCCTTGATGCGCCCATACTCATTCTCTCTGTGTCTCTCTCTGCCTCTCTCTCTGAAGCAAATAAATAAAATATATAATAAAAGTAATAAAATAAAATGATAAAGCCAAAATGGAAATCACTTTGGCAGCTCCCCAATGCCAAAAGGCTCAGCATAGAATTTCCATAAAACCCAGCAATGTTAGCCTTCGGTACATACTCCAAAGAATTGAAAACAGGAACTCAGACAGATACCTGTAGGCTCCTTAGAGCATCTTCACAACAGCCAAATCTTCAGCAGGCAAATGGATAAGCAAAATGTAGTAGGTGCATACAGTAAAATACTTTCAGGCACCCACAATGAATGATGAACTGATACACTCTACAAGATGGATGAACTCTGAACACATGCTATTTAAAATGAACCAGACACAAAAGGATAAATATTGCATGGCTCCACTTATGAGTGAGACCCTACCTTTGGGGAAAAAAGAAGAGAGATTATTTTGAAAGAAGGTATTCAGTGGAAGGGGACTTGGGAAGGGACACAGGATTATGATCATGGTGTATTGTCTGTATGTACGGAAGTTGTGGATAAAAAGTTTCTTTTTACGTCATTCCCCAGACAAGAAGTAAAATGAGGACAGACGGTCAGTGGCTGAGGATCCAACCATAGTCTCCCCCATGTTTCAGAACAATTTATTGTATGATTCTATAACTGAACTAAATTGCCCATTTAGTTTTTATTTTGTTTTTGTGATGCTGGGGATCAAACCCATGGCCTTGGACCTGCTAGGCAAGCTCTCTACCACTGAGCTATATCTCAGCCTCCATAGGTGCTCATGCCAGGGAGTACTTCACTTCAAATATAAGAGATATTATAAATGTGCTATAACTCATGCAGTAGGCCATATTTTGACATAAAGTATAATATTAAGCATTTAAAACATTTGTCAGCGTAACTTGTAAATCAAATTAGACCACCATATGCTACTGGGTTTACACTATGGACCAGTATTGCTGATAACACAGTTAACCTGAGCCAACTCCCGTGCATAAAGTAAAAAAATTGTTTAGAGTTTTAAAATATATTTATTTATTTGCAAGCAGAGAGAGATAGAAGAGAAACAGAGAGAATGGGTGCTCCAGGGCCTCCAGCCACTGTACATGAACTCCAGATGCATGCGCCACTTTGTGCATTTGGCTTTACATGGGTCCTGGGGAATCCAAACCAGGCAGTTAAGCTTTGCAGACAAGCACCTTAACCACAGAACCATCTCTCTAACCCTTATTTAGAATTTTTTACTTGGAATATCTATTTGTTCTGAGGTTTCTCCAAATTTCCATTATCTGGTAAATTGTCTTAAATTTTCTGTTTATCAGGCTTCTACTGATTAAAAAAAATGTGAGGTAATGTGAATTGTACACTAATTGCTTCAAGGAGATTTTTCTTTATATCATAGTGTTATAAACTACTTCGATTCAACAACTGAGATAGTATGTTCTGGCCTTTATTTACCAAATGCAAGAATCTTTAAAGGTTTTGATTAGGCATCAGCAAATGAGAAAAACAAAGAACTCTTCTCATATAGGAATGCTGAACTTGATCACATTGTCTGTTAATCCTCAGATCATTGTTTTGTATTTTACTTTTCTTTTTTGTTGATTTGACCATGTTTTAAAATAAGATTTTTTTGTTGTTGTTGCTTTTTTGAGGTAGGGTCTCACTATAGCCCAAGCTAATCTGGAACTCACTATGATCCTCCTAACTCTGCTTTCTCAGGGCTGGGATTAAAGGTATACACCACTACACGTGGCTAAAATAAGAAATATTTCATAATAATTATCCTAGTAAAGTACAAACCCCAAAATTGCTCTTTTCAAGTATCTGATTAGAAGTATATATATTGAACAAAATTCAAGATCTATAATAATAGACTGTAAAAAGATAAGTTATATACTATTTGACAATCTAGACCAACCAAATACTGAGAAATTTTATAGGGCCTTGCACAAAGCGAGTTAACCCCAAAATAATGTGGATTCGCATGGAACATTTCCAAGTCTGAAGCAGATGAGGCTTATGGGATGCCCCTGGCTGACCATGTGGAAACTGATGGTCCGAGACCTCAAAGGCATATTAGTGACAGGAGAGGGGTGGCTGTGGGCCAGGGAAGACAAGATCAAAGTGTTATACAAGGAGGAAGAGAAGGAAAATTAAATCTCCCCCCCTTGTCTGTACAGTGGTGTTATAGTTAACTTCTCCAACAAACATCCAACCAGAAGCAGCTTGTGGGAGGAAAGGGTTTATTTTGGCTTACAGACTCGAGGGGAAACTCCATGATGGCAGGGAAAATGACAGCATGAGCAAAGGCTGGACATCGTCTCCTGGCCAACAGCAGGTGGACAAGAGCAGCAGGAGAGTGTGCCAAACACTGGCAGGGGGAAGCTGGCTGTAACACCCATAAACCCGCCCCCAACAATACAGCTCCAACAAGGTTCCAATTCCAAAACTGCCATCAGCTGGGGATCAACCATTCAGAACACGAGTTTATGGAGGACACCTGAGTGAGAATTTTGGGGTCCAGGGGTTTCCCCCAGATTTATAAACCCCAAATTTTGGGTTCTTTCCTAATCTTTTTTTAAAAAATATTTTTATTTATTTACTTTCAAGCAGAGATACAGAGGGAGAGAGAGAGAAAGAGAGAGAGAGAATGAGAGAATGCACCAGGGCCACCACCTTGTGGGTCTGGCTTATGTGAGTACTCGGGAATTGAACCCAGGGCCTTAGGCACTAGAGGTAAGTGCCTTATCCGCTAAGCCATCTCTCCAGCCCTCTTTCCTAATCTTTAATGAAGAATAATAAAGATGGAACCAAGAGGGACAAATGATGAATTATTGAGTTTATTTGATGAGAAATCACAATTTGTGGAGTTTATTTAGAGGGAACTGGGGCTGGGAAAGGAAGACTGGAACATTTTCATGTGGAAAACATTTTTCAGAAAAGTGGAAGTTAGGGAGAAACTGGGGCTTAGACAGTGAAGTTCAGAAGGGGCTGCAAACAGGTGGAAAGCTTTGAGGAAAGACTTAGGGGGGCTGCGAACCCGTGAGAATGCTCATGTGGTGGATCCCGAGTGGGAATCCACAAGGTGAATCAGAGGCCACCAGACAGACAGAGCAGAGAGACCAGAATTAAAGAGACATTAAAAGACAGGGTGAGGTCGTCCTTCCTGCCAGACAGCCGAGTGGGGGCTGGGAACCGAGACTCAGGTGGGAGAAGCTCAGACCACACCAGATACAGTCGAGAGGATCTCAGGAACTGGAGAAGATCTCAAGACGAGGGAAGACATCCAGGCTGCCGCTTTATAGGGTTTAGTTCAGGTAGGCGGGGAAATGTGATTTGTCATTTGATCTGGAGGATGGGTCATAGAGTCCCCCCATATCTGGGTGGGGTTGGAATCTTAGCATGTTCGACTGTGGACAGCAGGGGGCGTCATGATCAAGGTCAGTCATGAGTTCTAATCCAAGTTAGGAGTGTTCATTCTTGCCAAGATGAGAAATCAGGTGTTTGGCATCTTCTGGTTTCCTTTGGGCCTCTATCTCTGGCTGAAACCTGCCTAGCTTTCTCCTACCATACACGGTGTCCTGGTTAATGGGGAATCATTTCATAAAATAAATCTTTTTGTGTCAAGTGTTACTTTAAGTCACATATACAGTCTTGATTATGGAATCAGAATGTCCACAATAATGCGCTAATCAATATTCTGTCTTCGTTGTAAAGATAAATCTACTTTCTCCTTGGATGAAGGCCACCGCAGGCTTGGGGCATGGTCTTTTCCTGTCACCCCACTGCTGATCTCAGCTCCCCCTGGAGTCATTTCTGCGTCTCTGGAATTGGAACACAGGGAGAAAGAAGGAACAATGAAGACCAAGATGTTTCTATTTGGGGGCTAGAGAGATGGCTCAGCGGTTAAGGTTCGATTCCCCAGCACCCACATAAAGCCAGATGCACAAGGTGGCACATGTGTCTGGAGTTCGATTGCAGTGGCTGGAGGCCCTGGAGAGCCTATCCTCTCTCTCTCTCCCTTTCTCTCTCTCTCTCTCTCTCTCTCTCTCTCTCTCTCTCTCTCTCTCTCTCTCTCAAATAAGTAAATAAATAAATAAATTTTTAAAAAAGTTTCTGCATCCTGGGAGAAGGCTGGGAAGGTGGCAGCCTCCTTGAGGCTAGGCTGTGAGCCTCGGCTGCTCTGTTACCTCATGGGCTGGCATGCTGGAGACAGGTTCACAGCCAGCCGGGCGCTGCAGGCTGACCCAATTAAGGTTCTGATGCCACCACTGTCTCCTAAATGGAAGAAGGGAATATTGTGAAATGGTTGAAAAGGAAGGTGAAGCTGTGAGTGCTGGAGACACAGTGTGAAATCAACACTGACAAAGCTGTGGAACCTAGGATTCAGGCCACCATAGCATCTTGGCCAAAATCGTGGTTGAAGAAGGAGCTAAAACTAGACGGCTGGTTCACTGATTAGTTTGCTAGTTGGAGAAGGAGAAGATTGGAAAGATGTCAGTCCTCCACCACCCATTTCAAAACCAGCAGCGCCTCAGCCACAGGTTTCTGTCGCTGTCAAGAAGGAGCACGCAGCGGGGATACTGCAGGCCCACTGAAGTCCAGCTGCCCGCAATATTCTGAAAAACATGCACTGGATGCCAGCCAGGGCACGGCTACTACAAGGGATCTTCACTAAAGAAGATGCTCTCAAACTGGTGAAGCTGAAGCAGATGGGCAAGATTGCTGAATCCATCCACTCACAGCCTCTGTGCCCTCTGGGGCCCCAGCCCGGCCATCCTATCCTGGACCCATGGTCTCTCCAGAGTCCATCCCTGGACAACCTAATGCTGTGAGCACATTCACCGAAATCCCTGCTAGCAACATCCGAAGAGTTATTGCCAAGAGATGACCTGAATCTAAAAGTAGTCTACCTTATGCACACGCCACTGCAGACTGTGATGTGGGAGCAGTTTTAACAGTTAGGCAAGAAGATCTGGTCGGAGATGACATTAAAGTGTCTCTGAACGATTTCATCATCAAGGCTGCAGCTGTCCCTCTTAAACAAATGCCAGGTGTTAATGTCAGCTGGGATGGAGAAGGCCCAAAGCAGCTGCCCTCATCGGCATTTCAGTGGCCATGGCATCAGAGAAAGGTTTGATTACACCAATCATAAAAGATGCTGCAGCTAAGGGTACCCAGCAGACTGCTGACTCTCAAGGCTCCCTCGGAGAAAGCAAGGGATGGAAAACTGCTCCTGAACAACACCAAGGATCGTCTTTAGTGTTTCCAACTTGGGGATGTTTGGCATCGATGAGTTTTCAGCAGTGATCAACCCTCCTCAGGCCTGCATTCTGGCTGTTGGGGGTCCACGCTGGGCAGAAGCTCGTGGAGGATGAAGAGGGGAACACCCAGCTCACCACGGTCACCATGCCCAGCAACAGTTGAGTAGTTGATAATGAACTGGCTACCAGTTTCAAAGCAAGCCTAGCGAACCCTATCTGGCTTGTTAACAACACATGTGACTAGGTGTTTATGAAGTAGCCACTGGGATGAATCTCCAAACCAGGCACAGTTTATGGGATTTATTGAAACAACAGATCCAGGGGAAGTTCCATAACAGTGAAAGAGGTTGCTCCCCTTTCTCAGGTCCAAGCAGAGAGAGAAACCCATCACCAACACCACACACACACACACACACACACACACACAAAGTAAACAGGCAGGAGGGCTAAGAAAATAATTTCTTTCCCTTTATATAACCTTAGGGTGAGGTTTTGCAACCCTTTCCCAGACTTAATGGCTTCCTGAGTCCCTGGAATTGCCTTATACACTGCCCACACAAGAAGGAATGTTAATTTCTAATTTCCCTGAGCTTCCT
>PVHP010039990.1:0-16096 GCA_004024765.1 Zapus hudsonius | reverse complement strand
TTTTTTTTTCTCATTGGGATTATTTTCCAGCTTTGGATAAGATATTGTCTTATACGCAATAGCATTAAATAATTCCTAAGGGGCTTAACATCTCATTTAAAACTTCTTAGGCCGGGCATGGTGGCGCACGCCTTTAATCCCAGCACTCGGGAGGCAGAGGTAGGAGGATCGCCGTGAGTTCAAGGCCACCCTGAGACTACATTGTGAATTCCAGGTCAGCCTGGACTAGAGCGAGACCCTACCTCGAAAAACCAAAAAAAAAAACTTCTTAACATGTCATTTAATTAGTGCTTTAATGAAAAAGTGTTCATACCTCTGTTCTTGGAAACTAAGGTTTATTTCCCACTGGAGTCTACCAGTCACTGGCTCTAGCTGCAACCTCACCTATAGAGTCTCTTCCCACTGCATTTTATTTTTTAATATTTTATTCATTTTCAAGCAGACATACAGAGAGAGAGAGAGAGAGAGAGAGAGAGCGCACAGCAGGGCCACCACCTTTGTGGGTCTGGCTTATGTGGGTACTGGGGAATTGAACCCAGGGCCTTAGGCACTGGAGGCAAATGCCTTAACCGCTGAGCCATCTCTCCAGCCCCCCCCCCAACTGCATTTTAGAACCTCACCTATAGAGTCCCTTC
Source organism: Zapus hudsonius (assembly GCA_004024765.1). Classification (NCBI taxonomy): domain Eukaryota; kingdom Metazoa; phylum Chordata; class Mammalia; order Rodentia; family Dipodidae; genus Zapus; species Zapus hudsonius. The sequence goes on along the minus strand of PVHP010039990.1, from coordinate 15,461 downwards.
CCACTGCATTTTAGACAAAACTGGTGGTGCAGTTTTATTGCTCCAGAATTTTTCCAAGCTGTACGCAAGCCTCACCTCTGGTTCTAAGGCAGTCATTGAGCTAGGGTCTCGCTGTCACATAAGTGTGCATGTTAAATACTATAACACATCCAGTTTTCCACCAGAGGCGAGAGACGGGGTGAAGAATGGCCCTGAAACCCTGGAGTCACAAGCAGACCTCTTACCTGTACCTTTTCTTCCTATTTCAGGAAGCTGCAGGTGGATCCGCACCCCTGCAATCATCTACTCAGTTCACACCATCACAACTTTAATTCCGATTCTCTGCACACTTCTGCTTGAGGATTTCTCCAAAGCCAGTGGTTTCAAAGGACAAAGACCCGAGACGTTCCGTGAACGACTGACCCTCATATGCATCTATGCCCCCTACTTAATCATCCCTCTCATACTTCTAGTTTTCATGCTGCAGAACCCCTACTACAAGTATGAGGAGAAAAGAAAGAAAAAATGAGGGGCAGCCACTAGCCTGGTGGGGGAGATGCTCAGTGCAGTTGCCTTGGATCAATGTCTTCAGTAGCATTGGAAACAAATCACCAGCAGTGAGCAAGACTGAGGCAGAACCCAGCCTCACCTTTCAAGGGCACTGGGATGAACTGACCAATCAGCAGGTCGGGGCGGAGGGGAGTGGGCTAATGACAGGAAGTGGTGCCAAATACCTTCCATTGGGGCTGAGTCCCATCAGAGGATTAATTCAACACAGGAGCAGAGCAGGGGCTGGGTGCGTGCTCACAAAGGTCCTGAGTCATGTGACCCAGAATGTCTACATTTCCCTAAACCCTAATGAACTTCTAGATGTTTCAGAACATTGTGAGTCAGAAGTTATGCCTCTTTTTAATATTCATGGAAAACTGAATCATGTTTTCTTGCAAAAGAGGTTTTAACTTAATTTTTTCCTTAGCCTTCTTGCTTTAAGTTAGAAATGGGTTAATGTAGGAGTTTCTCTATCTAAAACAGGCCAGGCCACCCCAGGAGATTCTGTGTCATTGCCAAGTATTTGCTCTTTCATGTTTTTAGAGGTCTCAGACCAGTCTGCTCCTGGTGGATGAGTTCATCCTTCCTCACACAGCCTGGTCACTCCCACCTCAAGAGCAGTGGTACGGCCCCTCCCCCAATGTGCACCTAGGGTCTCTGTAGTAATGTCAAGTGCTCCACTAAGTCACTAAATCTGTACCGGAAGCCAACCCTTAACAAACAAAACCAGGTGCTGGGCATCCCAGTCAATTCCATTTTGTTCCCAAGCGATCTTGGTCTACTTGTTGGTATTATTGTGACTCGTGCCCGATCCAAATAAAGGTAGCTGCTGACCACTGCCTGATGTGTTGTGTGGGCTGGGGGCTGGAGCCTCAACTAGGGCTAAAGCATTCCTCAAGGTAACAGAACAAAGTAGATCACACCATTGGAAAATGGTAATTTATTGCTTTTTCTTCCAAAGCTTTCAGTTTACAAAAAGGCGTTCAGTTTACAGACCATTTAGTTCACACTAAATGCAAAGGCAGAGGCTACGGCTGCCTTGGGTGCTGCTGTTTAGGGCCAGCTCCCCACACTCGGGACTGCCGCCTGCCCACGGCTGTGCCTGAGTCACCCTTGTCAAGATACTGGAATGATAGAGGTTTGCTGGGGAGAGGGGCTGGGGGGAGAGGGTGCTTTTTTGCCTTCCTGCTATAAAAATGAGTTTTTCAGTTCATTTCTGAAAAATAAATTGGTCAATAAATTCATTTTGTTCTGCTTCTACTTTACACAAAGCTTCATATTCAACCCGATACCTGAAAAACAAAATTGTTAGAAGCTCTGATGAAGTAAAACAGACTTAACTCTTCCACAGAGGAAGTATAGAGGATTAAGTGATCAAGAAATAATCTGAGTTCAGAATAAAGTTAGGGCAAAAATTAACATAAAAGTAACAGGCAAAGTCCTACCCAGGGCTATAGGAACTCTCCAGCCCAAGGAAAGTATCCTCTCGGGCAGGCAGGCAGCCAACCTGGGGCCCTTGCTACCTGAACTTTAATGCTCAACTACTACAGGGCATTCCTTCCCATCAAATGCAATTGTGTTTTTTAAATCTTAAATCAGGATGACATGTGAGCTGCTGTACCCAAGGACGGATGAGGAGAGATGCGAGTCCCCACTTACCTCTCCAGCTGCATCTTCTTCTCGGCTATCAGGGCCTTCAGTTGCTGCTGTTGGGATTCCCTCTGCTTTGCTATGGACTTGAGCAAGTTCCGAGCACCAATGGCCTAAGAAACAGAGTTGCCAAAGAAGCCATGGCTTCCTTAAACCCACCTAGAGCACTGAGCCCTCCACTTGAGGGAGAAGGGTGGGGGAGAAAGAGGAACCCCATGGCGTTGAGAATGAGTCAGAACAATTAGCCTGCTAGTGCCTGGTGAGGGGGTGCCACTTAGCCCTGTGCCCTTCCCCAATTCATCCACACCATGCAAGCCTTCATCACTCCACTTCTAAAAGTGAAACTCAAAGGGAGCAATGACAAAATATACTGGAGTATAATATAAGCTCTGCAGGCTAACTGGATCAGCACTTGTTATTAGGGGGGCCGAAGAGATGGCTCAGCAGTTAAAGGCACTTCCTGCAAAGCGTGACAGACAGCCTAGGTTTGATTCCCCAGTACCCATGTAAAGCCAGATGCACAAAGTGGCATCTGGAGTTCATTTGCAGGGTCAGGAGGCTCTGGTATGCCTGTACTCTGCTGCTTTCTCTCTCAGATAAATTAAAAAAAATGTTTTAATCTTGTTTAAACCAGGCATAGTGGCATACACCTTTAATCCCAGCATCCAAGAGGCAGACATAGGAGGATCATTAAGCTCAAAGCCAGCCTGGACTTCAGAGTGGTTTCCAGGTCAGTTTGGGCTAGAGTGAGGACCCTACCTTGAAAGCCCTTCCCATCCCACAAAAAAAAAAAAAAAAAAAAAAAAAAAAAATGTGTTGAAACCAGACAAGCTGCTGATCTTACCTTCATCTTCTCGTTTTCTGCTTCTTTTGCTAGTTGGTCAACAAGTTCAATTAGACCACCAACTATCTTCTGAAACTGGCCAATTTCTTTTAGGAAAAGGAAAAAAAAATTTTTCTCAGCATTAGCATTTCCTTAAGCAGTTAGAAGGCAGAGCTAACTACTCCATCTAACTGGTGCCAAAACGATCTGGTATCTACTGGCCTACGTCTCCCAACTTTGGTGGGATCTAGAGAAGGCTGGCCAGGCGCACCTGCTCCTTGAGTCAATGCTGGCATGGGGTCCTGGCAGCCCCACCCTCCAGATGGACTCCAGTCGTCCACCCCCCCCCAGGATTGAAGGAAGCACAAATCGTAGTTCATAAAAAGAGCTGTCTCAAAACCTACATGTGGGGCTGGAGAAATGGCTCAGCAGTTAAGGCACTTGCCTCCAGTGCCTAAGGCCCCCGGTTCAATTCCCCAGGACCCACATAAGCCAGACCCACAAGGTGGTGGCCCTGGTTCTCTCTCCCCCCCCCCCCGTATCTATCTGTTTGAAAATGAATAAATAAAATATTTAAAAAAAAAACAAAAACCTACGTGTGGCCTCTGGACCAGCCACAGATCCCATACTGTATTTCAGCAGTGGTGGGGCAGGAGCTCCCCTAAAGCCACAGTGGGTAAAAAGCTCACAGCATGCTTTGCTACAGAAGACCAGGGCCCAGGAGACTCAGAAATCCCTTCCTTCAGCTGGGCATGTGGCGCAGGCACGGAATCCCCGCTTGAGGGGAGCCTGTACTACATGCTGACTCTCGCTACCTCCCCAGCTGTGTTCGCTGGCACTGGGACAGGAGACTTCAGGGAGATCTCTGCCCATTTGCTGAACTGCTTCTAGAGACCAGTTAATACCCCTAACTCCAAACAATGGAAAGTGCCACAAAGACTATTCGACCAAAACACCAAACCATATGCATAATTCCATTTCCCACATTCCAGCCACAGTTCTGCCTGGTGAATTTCAAATTCAGATTGGTTTCCCCCCTCCCCCCAAGGCAGGGTCTTTAGTCCAGGCTGACCTGAAACTTACTCTGTAGTACCAGGCTAACCCTCAAACAAACAATCCTCCTACCTCAGCCTCCTGAGTGCTGGGATTAAAGGTGTGTACCACCATGCCTGGGTAAATTTTAAGGTTTTCAGGAGGGAGGTGGGAATCAGATGGCTTTTCTAGAAATATCCACCCCTCCCAAGACTAATGTGTGGTACTCTGTGGGACTACATGGCAGCCCCAGAAGAGGAAGGGGAAGAAGGTGGGAAGCACATGAACAGCCTCCACAGAGGGTCAAGAGCTGTAGCTGAGGGCAGGGAAAAGGAACTGCTCAAAGCTGAGTGGCATTATACCTCCCCAAGTGATACTCACTGTCCACAAAGTCCTTGCACTCTTCCTTGAGCTCTATGGTCTGCTGGGTAACCTCTGGGTCCAATACCCGCAGCTTGTTCAGCTCATCAAAGTGCAGCCCTGCTTCCCCTAGGACATCCTTGGCCATCGCTGCAAAGAAACCAGCCCCAATCCTGAGTCACATCCCAGCCACCCAAGGTCCCCAGACACCAACGTCAGAACCCCCTGGTGCTCCCCATTCCTTCTGCCTCACCTGTTTCCCTTCCACGATCCCTAGAGAAGTTCTGCTCTGAAGGGGTGACAGTGGCAGTCAGATGTGTCATAGGAGCAAGGGTCAGGAAAGAATAAAGTCCAGCTGCTTGTCACGGGCATCGTTCATTCAACATACATTCTTGAGTGCCTACTACATGCCAACACTGCTAGATGCTGAGGGCTCAGAGACGAGACAGCATGACGCTGCCCTGGAGGAGCGCAGCTTAGCTGGAGGAAGCAGACAGGTAAGCTCAAAACTGACATCGCATTAAGAGCTTTTCAGAAAGAACCCTAAAGAACAGGAAGAGAACTGAGCAGTTAGCTTGAGTGACATCCAGCCTAAGCTGTGAGCCTTAAGCATATTTATATATCCATAAGGACACAAAAAAGGCTTTTCAAGTACATGCCCCGGAACAACACAAAGAGCAAATAAAATCTGCGTGAATTAAAAATTAGGGTTAAGCCCGGGCGTGGTGGCGCACGACTTTAATCCCAGCGGAGGCAGAGAGGTAGGAGGATCACCATGAGTTCAAGGCCACCCTGAGACTACATAGTGAATTCCAGGTCAGAAAATAATAATAAAAATAATAACGCAAAAAAAGGTCACAGGAGGAATTATCCAAAATAATTTTTTAAATATTTTTTATTCACAAGCAGAGAGAAAGAAAGAGGGAGAGAGAGAAGAAAGAGTGAATGGGTGTGCCAGGGCCTCTAGCCATTGCAAACCAACTCTAGATGTACGTGCCACTTTGTGCATCTGGCTTAACATGGGTACTGGGGAGTTGAACCCAGATTAGGCTTTGCAAGCAAGTGCCTTAACCACTTAGCAATCTCTCCAGACCCCAAAATGATTTTTTTTCTTGAGACAGGGTCTCATATAGCACAGGCTGGCCTCAAATTCATGATGTACCTAAAGCTGGCCTTGAACCCCTGATTTTCCTGCCTATACCTCCCAAGTGCTGGGATTACAGGTATGAGCCACCATACCTAGCCAACCCGAAATGTATGCTTCAACATTACAGTACAGCTGCTGTAACCAAAGCTGACTCGTCTTTCTACAGAAAACAAACAGGAATGAAGTATCAGCAAGAATCAATGCATTAAGAAGCCAGTGAAAGACATTCCAAGCAGAGAAAACAGAACAGACACAGGCAGGCTGGGCCTCACTGCCTGGAGGGTAAGAGGAAAGAGGTAAGGCTGGGAACGTGTGCTGGACCTGACCCTGACCCTGACCGCAGAGCTAAGGGGCTTGGATTTTCTTCTGTAGGCAACAGAATCAACAAAGATGTCTGCTCCCTTCCTCCCTAGGCCACCTCAATACTGGGAAACAGGATGTGAGGAAGAGCTGGCTATGATACCTGTCCCCACCCCAGGGTAGGCGGTTGGCTCCATGAATGTCCCTCCTGAAGCTGAGAGCTCAGAGGAAGAAGACCTGCCCAGAATAGAGGCAGACTCTTCCAGTAGTCGCAGTCACCTGCTAGAGTCTACCAACAAGCTCTCAATTCCCAGAAACACCAAAAACCACCTTCATTCTCTCTGCCTCAAAAAATACAATATTTTTCCAGGTATGGTTACTCATGCCTTTAATTCTAGCACTCAAGAGGCTGATGTAGGGGGCTGGAGAGATGGCTCAGTGGTTAAGGCACTTGCCTCCAGTGCCTAAGGCCCCGGGTTCATTTCCCCAGTACCCACATAAGTCAAACCCACAAGGTGGTGGCCCTGGTTCTTTCTCTCTCTCTCTCTCTCTCTCTCTCTCTCTCTCTCTCTCTCTCTGCTTGAAAATGAATAAATAAAATATTTTTTTTTAAAAAAGGCTGATGTAGGAGGATCACTATGAGTTCAAGGCCAGTCTGGGCTACAAAGTGAGTTTCAAGTCAGCCTGAACTAAAGTGAGATCTTGTCTCAAAAAAACAAAGAAGCCGGGCGTGGTGGCTCACACCTTTAATCCCAGCACTCAAAAAAACAAACAAAAAAAAAAAACTAAAAGAAAAAAAAAATTAAGTGCAAGCTGTTTTAAAAGAGAAGCAACAGGGTTGAGGGTATAGCACAGAAGCAGAGCAATTGCCTATGCAATTGATTATGGGTTAAATTCCCAGCATTGAAAAAAAAATTAGATGTCAATTTTGCCAGAACTTTTGATTCTCAAGAGGACAAGAACTCTGACATATCTAATTGTTAGTGGCTAATTCAAAATTTGATTTTTTTAAAAAAAACACAAGTTTCCATATTCTTTTTTTTTTTTTTTTTTTTTTTTTTTTTTTTTTTTTTTTTTTTTTTTTTTTTTTTTTTTTTTTTTTTGGTTTTTCGAGGTAGGGTCTCGCTCTAGTCCAGGCTGACCTGGAATTCACTATGGAGTCTCAGGGTGGCCTTGAACTCACTGCAATCCTCCTACCTCTGCCTCCCGAAGTTTCCATATTCTTATTTGAGTGAGAGAATGGATACGTCAGGGCCTGTTGCCATTGCAAAAGAATTCTAGACTCACCTGCCACTTTGTGTAACTGGCTTTATTTGGGTAGAGGGGAATTGAAACCAGGTCAGCAGGCTTTGCAAGCAAGTGCCTTTAACCACTAAGCCATTTCCTCAGCCCTAATTCAAAATTTTAAAGGAAGATTATTAGCACTAAGTGATCCCAGGAGTGCTTATCTGTGGGTGATGTAGGACTGTCATACAGACATTAAACCAGATTAATTGGCCTCCCTGAAATCTAGAGGGTGATCTACCTACCATCTTTTGTAACATTTGAATCATCCAAAGTGTTCTTATCATTGGACATTCTGGACATAGTGATGTACACTTGTAATCTCAACTCAGAAGACATAGGTGTATGTGTGTGGGTGTATGTGGGGGGTATCATGACATGGTCAAGAACAGCCTGATACGATCCACCAGTGCTATACCAAGACCTTGGATCAAAAATAACAAGTTTCTGTTTTGTTTTGTTTTTCGAGGTAGGGTCTCGCTCCAGCCCAGGCTGACCTGGAATTCACTCTGTAGTCTCACGCTGGCCTCGAGCTCACAGCGATCCTCCTACCTCTGCCTCCCGAGTGCTGGGATTAAAGGTGTGCGCCATCACGCCCGGCTACAGGTTTCTTTTTTTGTTAAATCTGTCTTCTCATATGTTGTCCTATTTACACAGAGTACTAACAGCTGCCAGGTGCTCCCTAAAGGTTCAAATAACAGGGAGCAAACACCTTCAACTTCCAGCACCTCCCCTGGGAGGGTTCAGACTCCGTGGAGTCCCTGCTTGCTCTGTGGTTCATGTCGGGGTCACTAGTCACCAAGCTCGGGGGGGGGGGGGGTCTAGGCCCTGCGGGGCGTGCACGCTCAAGTATCCCCAGGGCGGGTTCCCGCTCTGCTTCCGTTCGGCGCGGGCTTCGGGTTCCTCTGGCCGCAGGGCGGCGTCCCCCGACCCAAAGCCTTACCTGCCGAGGAGCCCCGGCGGAGCCCCGCGCCCCACACGGCTCTGCCGCTCCGCCGCCCGCCGCTGCCACGGCTACAGGATCTGTTTACCCTCACGTGACCCCTCGCACCGGAAGCACTCACGCCCGCCCTCCCGCAGAGCCTGCTGGGAAACGGAGGCCCGAGAGCAGGGCTGACGGCCCACTCGTCCCAGAAACCCGTGCGCCCGGGAGGCCGCCGGAAGTAGCTCTGCTCGGGCGCTCTCTTCGCGCTGTGCCTGCCGGGATCTGTAGTTTCCGCTGCCCGAACAGGCTGCTGCTTCGAGCGGAGACGGCGGGCACAGGATGTGAGCTCACCGCCTGGATTGTGGAAGGACAGGCGGCCGCAGACCAGGGGCTGCACGGAGCCCGCCGGCTGAGAGGAGAGGCGCCCGGGCGGACGGTGAGGACGGCCTGCTTGTCCGCTGGCGCGGGGCGGCGCGGGGCGGCGCGGGGCGGCGCGGGGCGGCGCGGGGCGGCGCGGGGAGGCGGGCAGCGCTCGCCCTCCTCTGGGGATGGGTGTCTCCGTCTAGATTTTTTAGGAAATCTGGAGGGGTGTGGCTGGCCGGAGAGAGGCGGGATGTTGCTAAATTTCTCCAGGATCTTTTTTTGTTTTGTTTTTCGAGGTGGGGTCTCGCTCTAGCCCAGGCTGACCTGGAATTCACTCTGTAGTCTCAGGGTGGCCTTGAACTCACGGCGATCCTCCTCCCTCTGCCTCCCGTGCGCCACCAAGCTCGGCTCCCAGGACCTTTTGTATCCTTTCTACCTGGTCAGCTTCCCCGCTCCCGCCGCCCCCAGGCCTGACGGGTTTCGGGGACTCGATTCCTTCCACTGCCACCGTGGTGCGTCCTGTGTTCCCTTTAGCTTGGACATGGGAGCCCCAGGCATCTCCGGAAGCAGGAACACGGGCTGGGCTATCGGTGGAAACTTCATTCTCTCTGGAATTTCTTTCTGGGGCGTCACCTGCCACCGGATTCCTGGAACTCATTGGTCTGGGTGGAATCTGTCCTGACGTCATGCCATCCAGGACTCAAAGGGATTGCTTTGTAGGGAAAGAATAGGTTAGTTCTGGGCTTTTTTGTTTTCCTCTCTTGGCAATCCTGGCCATTGGGTTTCTTTGATTCTGCAGAACTGGTATGTGTGCTCTCTTTGTCTGGAAAGTACATGCTCGGAGAACTTGCTAAGACTTGTTAAGTGGTGGGTTTCTTCCTTTGAGGTGGGCGAAGGAAGGTAAGGCGATCGCCTACCTTTCTAGTTACTCCCTGGTCGTCTTCCTGGGCTCATCTCTTCCATATCCTACCCTAGAAACCTGAGTATCCAAAGAATTCACTCTTTCACAGGGCACCCACTCTGGTCCTTCTTGAACATTCTCCCAGTGACCTACCTAAATCTTTTCAGAGACGATTGTAGTCTAGCAAGCTGACATATGTTGAGTACTTACAAGAGTGTATGGCCCTGTTTGGGGAACAGAGCAGTAAATCATGCTGTGCTTCTGGGCGTGGAGCTCCTGCATGTTCTGAGGACGACATGACTCCATCTGTACATGTGTAGTCCAAGCCTTAACCCTGTCTTTCCTGGGGCACTTCCTGCTTCCTCTGATCTTCCACTTCCTCTCATGCACTTTTGCAGTCCTCTGCACAGCAGCCAGAGTTGTCCTTGAAAACTATCAGTAAATAAAATCATGTCACTCCCCTGTACAGTATTGCAGTTACTGTAAAGCCCAAACTGTTTATTATCTAGTACCCGCCTTCTCTTGCTTTATATCAGACCTACTTCCCCCTCTGCCCTCCCCCATTTCCTACGCTCAGCCAACATGTCCTAAAACTTGTTACAGACAGGAGCTTTGCGCTTATTCTTCCCTTGTGCTTTGACCTTAGCTGGGATGTCACCTCCCTTTATCTCAAACCTCTGCCTGGTTACTGTCTTGTCACCATTTTTTCTTTATAGCATCTTTCACCTTGTGTAGTTGTCTATTTCCTTGTTTACAGTCTCCTTCCATTAGAGTGTAAATCCCATAGGACATGACTGTATTTGTTCTCTGTACCCAGTGTCTGATACGTCGTGGGAGCCCAGTAAATGATTTGTTTTTAATCTTGTTAACATGATGTTTTTGAACTCCTTGAGGCAAGGGCAATGTCTTCAGATGGTTTTTAACTGCTTAATATAGCAAGTATTCAATATTTGTATTGCCAAATGAATTATTTTTTTAAATATTTTATTTATTCATTTTCAAGCAGAGAGAGAGAGAGACAGAGAGAGAGAGAGAGAGAGAGAGAGGGAGGAGAGAGAGCACAGAGCACACTAGGGCCACTGCCTTGTGGTTCTGGCTTATGTGGGTCCTGGGGAATTGAACCCAGGGCCTTAGGCACTGGAGGCAAGTGCCTTAACCGCTGAGCCATTTCTCCAGCCCCTGCCAAATGAATTAAATGAGCTACAGTTGCACACTAAGTACCTGGTATGGTCCCTGTGACATTCAAAGCATACAGTGAATAGTAGCCATCACACTCTACTTTGGTGAATGAGTACTTTAAGTGATTTTTGTTTTGTTTTGTTTTTTGAGGTAGGGTCTCCCTCTAGTCCAGGCTGACCTGGAATTCACCATGTAGTGTCAGGCTGGCCTTGAACCCACATCAATCCTCCTACCTCTGCCTCCCAAGCACTGGGATTAAAGGCGTGCACCACCACGCCCAGCACAGTGATTCTTTGTTGAGACAGGGCCTTGCTATATAACCCAGGCCAGCCCGAAGCTGTAGACCCTTCTGTTTCATCCTCACACGTGCTGAGATTGCAGGCATGCTCAACCAGGGCTTCAGCCTCAGCTTCCCAGGTGCTAGGATTATATGTATGGGCCACCACGCCCCAGCCTGGATTGCCAAAACATGACACAAGTGTCCTGTATCTGTGTCCTATGCATTAGCTGTAGATTTTGTGTGCCAAAATCTGGGGACACTTAAGTCCCACATTTGAAATTGTCCTGTGTCCATCCTCTGCTTGCTTTAAATCAGCTCTGGATTACTTACACTGATGGCTGGGTGTGGTGATGCACACCTTTAATCCAGCATTTAGGAGGACTTGACTAGACTGAGATCCTGCCTTAAAGAAACCAAAAAAGTAGAATGCAAACCACTCATCTTTCCTCAGTCTTATGAACTGCTAGTGTTTTAATTTTCACATCCTTAATCATTTTCAGATTTATCATCTGGTCTTTTCCCATTCTTGGTGGAAAGGAAGAGAAGAGAGATAGAGCTCTCAGGAAAAAGAAGCAAAAATAGCCATCCTATGTTGTTCTGCCTCAAAAAATGGTGACAATTACAGGAACTTGGGGTAAGGCTGGTGCCAAAAAAAATAGGAAGGCCAGGAAACCCCGTGGGAGCCCAGAGAGCCCCTGCCAAGCACATTAGCTAGCTGCCTCAAGCTAGCCCACTCGACTCCCCAGAAACCACACTCATTTTCCTTCCTGAAACAGGCAGCTTGCTTCAGACTGTGGAATCTGAGACAGGAAGTGTATCCTGTCCCTCTGGCTCCTGGGAAACTGATAGACTTGCAGGATTCCCAGAAGGTTGGACTGGAAGTCTGGGATCCTGGGAATCTTGAGAAGTTATCTGGAGTCAAACTGGTGGATTCTAAGGGGATCTGTCCCTCATACCCTCTACTACAAGTTCTTAGGGTTCGCTTGTCTTTCTTACCACCCAAAGCTAAACTTCTGAGTCTATATATAGTGAATTCCATGTCAGCCTGGGCTAGAATGAGACCCTACCTCAAAAAACAAAACAATAATAGTAATAAAGTAAGTGAGTCTAGAGGTTTGCCCGGGTGACCAGGACATGGGGCCATGGGAGGCTGCTGCTCCCAGATCTGCTTCCTGGTAGTATGAGGAACAGCAGTGAGGGTCATCCTGCTGTTCCCCAGGGACTTAGCCTCTGCCCGGGACTGTGTGGGCTTGTCAAGGAGGTGACTGACATCTGTGTTCTCTCCCTTCTCCTGCTCGCAGCTCCGAGAGCATGAGGCCCTGGCCTCGACGGGCCACTCCCTTGTGACCTCTTCCACCACGGCAGAGCCTTCCAAGCCTACCTCCTGCCGTGTGGTGATCTACCTGCAGCGGGAGATGTCAGGCGACACCTGTCTGTGCCCAACATCCGGGGCCAAGCCGAAGCTAAGCAGCTTCAAGGGAGGAGGCCTGGGCAACAAGTATGTGCAGCTCAATGTGGGCGGCTCCCTGTACTACACCACGGTTCGGGCCCTCACCCGCCATGACACCATGCTCAAGGCCATGTTCAGCGGGCGCATGGAAGTGCTGACTGACAAAGAAGGTGAGGTGGAAGGGGAATCCTGACGAGATACCTTGAGAGCAGAGCTTAGCCCCAATAGATCTAGAATCTGTCTTCTTTTCCTCTCACCCGGAGTCCTTAACAGAGCTTCAGGATTCTTTGAAATTGTACATAGAATTAATTATGTGTTTGTGCATCTTACAAGGGCAAAGGACATGCTTTAAAAATAATCCCAGCATGCAATCTCAGCTTTTAGGAGATAAAGGTAGGAGGGTCAGGAATTTGAGGCCAGTCTTGGCTACATAGGGAATTCAAGGCCAGCCTGGACTGCTTGAGGCTATCTTAAAAAAAAAACAAAAACTTTTAATTTAAATGGAATGCCTCATAATCTCCACATTCGAGGGTTGAGATGGATAGATCTCAAGTTCAAGGCCAGCCTGGACTACAAGACAAAACCCAGTCTCGTTCTCACAAGCTCTGTAGAGCCTGGGCAGTAGGCAGAAGGAAAGCAGAGACTGGTGGTTCTGTGTTACCAAAGTGGTCTGAGTGCCTCCAGAGCCCCGAGGGTCTCTGTCCCCTGAAGCTCGCCAGTTCCCAGATCCAGGAGCAGCGTAGACCTAAGGACTGGAGTGTCCACTTCCAGTTCTGCTACCTGGCCCATCAGGTGGCCTTTGTCTGCCTCGGGGGCACCTGGACACAAACAGTAATTGTGGGGCCGTCTGAATCCCTAGGCTGGATCCTCATAGACCGATGCGGAAAGCACTTTGGCACCATTTTGAATTACCTCCGAGATGACACCATCACCCTCCCTCAAAACCGGCAAGAAATCCAGGAATTGATGGCTGAAGCAAAATATTACCTCATTCAGGGGCTGGTGAACATGTGCCAGACTGCCCTGCAGGTACATGGGCAGAGCTGGGGTGATTTGAAGAGGTCAGAAGTTGGTGCCCGGCGGGCAGTGTTGGAAATGAGGTTGGCAAAGAACCATGAGGCGCTGCCCAGGCCCAGCAGGCTATGCCTCTAGTTCATGTGCTTACTACATACCTGGAGATGGGGGTCTCTGCCAGCTGGCAGTATCTGTCGCCAAGGGCTTCATGATTATCGGGCAAGGGCTCTGGGGTGCCTGGCTAGCACAGAATCCCTAAGACAGCTGTGCTCTGTGTGTGTCACCCAGGACAAGAAGGACTCCTACCAGCCTGTGTGCAACATCCCCATCATCACATCCCTGAGGGAAGAGGACAAGCTCATTGAATCCTCCACCAAGGTACTGGGAGCCCAGAGGGCTGTGGCCAGGGGAAGCCAAGGCCCCGGCCTAGCTCTCACTCCTTCTCCCCTCACAGCCTGTGGTGAAGCTGCTGTACAACAGAAGCAACAACAAGTATTCCTACACCAGGTAGGGTGGGCGTCTCTGTTGGGGCCCCCAGGAAGGGTGGCTGAAGCACTAAAGGAGCTGAACAGCCAGAGTGGGCACTAGGTAGCAGAGCCAAGGGACTGCTCAGGCTCCTAGGACACAGCTTGGGTGTGGGTTTTGGAAGCAGGCATGCTAGGCAGAAAGAACTAGAAGGAGAGGGGAATCAGGGCAGAGACATTTTGAACTTGTCACCTGGCCTGGTTGGGATATAAGATGATTGAATATGAACTTGCCCTTAACGTGTGTCATGTCAGGAGCATGAGGGGCTTTTCACTTGTGTTGTCTTGGTGGGTGAGGAGAGATGGTAGGACGCCAGCAGGCCAGGAGTCTTGTGCTTCTGGCTGTGATGACTCCCCCTGAGCCCCCCACGCACACACCATGTCCTCGCAACAGGCCATGGTGAGGTAGACGCAGGTGGTTGAAAGCTCAGACACCCAGATCTCCAGGTGACTTCCTGAAGACATCACCCCCACAGCATAAAGAATGCCACCTGCTAACGTAACAGTGAGGGTCTCCCTCCTTCTGGAGACTTAGAGAGGAGACCTCCTTTATTTGGTTTCTGTACTGTACCTCAAAACCAACCCGATCAATGCATTCCTGTTGTGCCCCCATCCCTGGAGGATAGCCTGTGGCCATCTGCCTTTCTGTCCCCCTGCCATGACTTGTCTTCAGTATGCGGGAACAGGGAGGAGAGGGCCCCACATGTCCTACAGCCCCTTATGCTGGAGCCTCGTTCCCAGGCCTGATGTCCTCACGGCTTTTTCAGCAACTCTGATGACCACCTACTGAAAAACATTGAGCTCTTTGACAAGCTGTCCCTGCGCTTCAATGGCCGTGTGCTCTTCATCAAGGACGTCATTGGCGACGAGATCTGCTGCTGGTCCTTCTACGGCCAGGGTCGGAAGCTGGCAGAGGTGTGCTGCACCTCCATCGTGTACGCCACTGAGAAGAAGCAGACCAAGGTATGGACAGGTACACAGCAGCCTGGGTAACACTGGGCCCTAGACTGACCAGCAGGGGGCTTCCTGAGGCCATGGGAAGACCAGGTCTTAGAAGTTGGTACCCTTCGCTTACTGGAAAGCTATTTAAACTGCCCGGCCTCCACGAGGAGCAGTGTGGTCTAGTGGCAAGGCTTGGGCTTTCTAGGTGGAACACTTCAGAGCTCCTCGCTGGCCTGGCACCTGGGTGTTCTGGTCAGCTAGCTTACTAGGCACACATAAAGCACTTTTAAAAAATACTTTAAAACAATGTATTTGAGGGCTGAAGAAGTGTCTTAGTGGTTAAGGTGCTTGCCTGCAACATAGAAGGACCTGAGTTCGATTCCCCAGTGCCCATGTAAAGACAGATACACAAGAGGGCACGTGTGTCTGGAGTTCATTTATAATGGCTGGAGGCCCTGGCTTGCTCGCTCGCGATCTCTCTCTCTCTCTCTCTCTCTCTCTCTCTCTCTCTCTCTCTCTCTCTCTCTCTCTCGTAAATAAATAAAATATTTTTTTAAAAAAGGATTTGAAAGAGAGTGAGTAGACATGCCAGGGCCTCTTGCTGCTATAAATGAACTGAATTCACATGCATGTTCCATCCTGTGTTTTGTTTGAGGGTTTTTTGTTTTGTTTTGTTTTGTTTTTTGTTTTTTGTTTTTTGTTTTTGTTTTTGTTTTTTTTTTTTTTTTTTTTTTTTTTTTTTTTTTTTTTTTTTTTTTT
>PVHP010039989.1:0-16499 GCA_004024765.1 Zapus hudsonius | reverse complement strand
GGGAACAACTTCCTGAGCAAATCTCTAGTAGCCCAGGAAGTGCAACAGTCACTTAACCAATGGGACCTGATCAGGCTCAAAAGCTTCTGTACAGACAAAAACACCGTTCTCAAAGTCAATAGACCCCCTTCAAATTGGGAGATGATTTTCGCCAGCTACAACACAGACAGAGGCCTGATTTCCAGAACCTACAGAGAACTCAAAAGAAATTAATAGCAAAAACCCACATTGTCCCCTCACAAAATGGGGCACTTGATCTCAACAGAGAATTCACAGAGGAGGAAATACAAATGGCCTTTTCTCACCTGAGAAAGTGCTCAGCATCCTTAAGCATCAGGGAAATGCAAATCAAAACCACAATGAGATACCACCTTACCCCGGTCAGAATGGCAATAATAAAGAAAACCAACAATAATTGTTGCTGGTGAGGATGCGGGGAAAGAGGAACCCTCATTCACTGCTGGTGGGATTGCAAACTTGTTCAACCACTATGGAAAGCAGTGTGGAGACTCCTGAACACAATAGACATAGAACTACCAATGGACCCAGCTATCTCTCTACTACGCATCTACCCACAAGATGTCACATCTCGACACAGAAATATTTGCACAAGTATATTTATAGCAGCTCAATTCATAATAGCCAAGTATTGGAATCAACCCAAATGCCCATCCATGGAGGAATGGACAGAGAGACTGTGGTATATTTACACGATGGAATTTTACTCAGATAAAAGGAAAAATGACATATCGAAATTTAGGAAAAAATCGTCTGACTTCAAGCAGATCTTACTAAGTGAACACTCAAAAGAACGGAGAATCGGGCACTGCATATTCTCCCTTATATGTGGTTCTTAACCAGGATAACTTTTTTTTTTATGCAGACTAGTAGTAAGAAGTGAAAGGTTATGAATGAGGAATAAGGGATGGGACGAGGGGAATGGCTTAAGCTTGAGGGTAAACCATATTAGGTTCAAAAACAAAATCCTCACAAGCATATTGTAACCTATTGAGTAAGTATTGAGCGTCACCTGGCAAGAGGGGGAGATTGGTAGGGGGGAGATTCTAAGCCTGTGAATAATTAGATGAACCTGACAATCCCTGGTTCCAACCAATGGTCCCTTCCCTCACTGAGCTGTTGACCAAAGCGACTCATGAGATTCCAACAACATGACAGAATTCTGTCAAAGCTCTTGGGTGCCCTCCCTAGGCCTGAGGCAAAACCCTGTTGCTGAAGAAACCACAGAATGCAATTGACCAGCATCGAGAGACCCTTCAATGTCCAGAACGATATCCAGCCCCCAGAAGGCAGTTAGTGTAGTGCTGGAAGGCACTGCACAGGCTGCCAGGGGAAAATGTTCAACAACAGCTGGAGTAAACAGAGACCAATGACACGAAACACAATCTGAGGTCATGAGTAGGCTGACCACACCCACTACTGGGAGAGAACAGCAAACCAAGAAAGGAGCACTTGTGCAACAGAGGAGCCTGGGCCTGGGGGAGACAATCAACAGCTTTCAAATTCGGCCAATTTTCCACTTATTGAGGGGGACCCCTTTTCTGGAACTTGGGATTCAGGGCGATAGTCACCGGATCCCATACTCTTGGGCTCCCAAGACAAGATGCACTATGGGAGCGATTGACGGGGAGACTACTAAAAATAGAATCTAGGTAAACCAGAAATGTGTATATTTGTTAACCTACACTGGTCACACTCTCCGATGGAGATTGTGCTTGTGTTTTCTCAGGACGCAGCGAGAAAGCTGGGGCTCATCTAACCCTACCAACCGACCGTAGGCCTATACCTGAGATTCTCTCAAGAGAGGAGCCACCACAGTCATACCGTGGAGGATCCATATGGAACCCCGCAGAGAATGACGGGAGGAACGAGGGACCCAGAGCCACAGACATTCAATCTATACTGGATAAGCCAGAGAGACAGAAACCAACGATCTTTGACACAAAGACCCCTAAACTCACAACATTAAAGCAGCCTTAATACTCATCCACCACGACTCAGGGAACTATGCGGAAGAGGGGGCGGAAAGATTGTAAGAGCCATTGTGGGGGAGACTATCCAGAGGCATGGCACCCTTCAGCAACAACACACTGGGCTAGGAGGACTGGGCTGAGTACTAGGCTATCCAGGGCCCCCTGACACAAGGACTGATCCAAATGGTACACGGAGGAGGATATCCAGCTGATTGGGCATGGGGGGGCATTGGGGATTGGGGATAACAACTCATTGTTTGCCCACTGAATAATGTAACACATTATGGATAATAAACATATATTTAAGAAAAAACATGCAAAAATATGAGGGAACTATGAGCCACCCTTAGGAGACCAAACCTCTGGATCATGGGGATACCAGAGGGGGAATAAATTCAGGCCAAAGGCATAAAGAACATATTCAAGAAAATCATTGAAGATAATTTTCCCATTCTTCAAAAGAGAGTCCCATTCAGATCCAGGAAGTGCACAGAACACCAAACAGGCAGACCAAAGAAACTCTCCAAGACACATCATAGAAAAACCCTAAATAATGAAAGCAAAGAGAAGGTTCTAAAAGCAGCAAGAGAAAAACAAACACATATAAAGGAGTACCCATCAGAGTAACACCAGATTTCTCCATGGAAACCATGAAAGCAAAAAGGGCTTGGAATGGAGTACTTTAAAGCCTAAACCACCATGGCTTTCAACCCAGACTAATGTACCCAGCGAAAGTATCCCTCATAAGAGATGGAGAAAGGAAAATACTTCATGATAAAATCCAGCTCTACAAATATATGGACATATATGCACACAAACCCAAACCTACAGAGAATACGCCATGAAATATTCCACACAGAAGAGTCGACCAACCAACCCCAAGAGCCTTCTAGAGGTCATCCATGATAACAAAGTGTAGAGGATCAAAACAACACAAGAGGCATTGAATTCCATAAACTCTTCACCATGACACAGATTAAAAATCAAGCCTCACAATTATAACTTTGAATATTAATGGTCTTAATTCTCCCATAAAAAGACCTAGGCTAGCAGGCTAGATCAGGAAAATGAACCCTTCCATTTTTTGTCTGTGAGAAACTCACCTAAACCTCTAAAGATAGAAGCTTCCTTAGAATGATGGAAACCGATCTTTCAAGCAAATGGAAACAAACAAACAAAAAAAATTGGGTATGGCTACATTAATACTGGACAAAATATACTTTAAACCAAAAGAAATGAAAATGGACAAGGAAGAACACTTCTTAGTCATCAAGGGAAGAATTCAATAAGAGGATATCCCTATCATAGACATGTATGCACCAAATATAGGTGCACCAAATTTCATAAAGCACAACTTATTGGACAACAAAACAAAAATAAACTCTAACTCCATCATAGTTGGAGACTTTAATAAACCATTCTCAGCTTTAGACAGAGGATCAGCAGGGAAATAATAGAGCTCAACAACACCATAGATCAACTACTCCTAACAGACATCTACAGAACATTCCATCCCAAGTCTACTGAATATAATTCTTCTCAACAGATCTTAGAACCTTCTCCAAAATAGACCACAATTAGGCCATAAAACAAGCATCAATAAACTCAAGAAAATTGATGTAACTCCCTGTATCATGTTGGACTACAATGCTGGAAATAAACAATGGAGAAAAAACAGAAACTACACCAAGTATTTGAGACTGAACAAAATGCTATTAAACAATGACTGAGTTATTCAAGAAATTAAAAAGCAAGCCAGGTGTGGTGGTGCATGCTTTTAATCCCAGCACTCAGGAGGCAGAGGTAGGAGGATTGCCATGAGTTCAAGGCCACCCTGAGACTATTCAGATCAGCCTGGACAAGAGTGAGACACTACCTTGAAAAACCAAAAAAAAGAAAGAAAGAAAGAAAGAAAGAAAAAGTAAAAGAAATTAAAAAGGAAAGAGAAAATTTCTTTATCTAAATGATAATAAGAATACAACATGTCATAACTTATGGGACACAATGAAGGCAGTCCGGAGGGGAAAATTTATAGCACTAAGTTCCTCCATAAGAAAGACAGAGAGATCTCGAATTAATAACCTAATCACCCACCTAAGGACATTAGAAAATTTAGAACAATCCAACCCTAGGAGCTCAAGATGAAAAGAAATAATTAAGATCAGAGTGTAGATCAATGAGTTGGAAACTAAGAAAATGATTTAAAAAATCAATGAAACAAAGAGGTAGTTCTTTGAAAAAATAAACAAGATTGACAAAGACCTGACCAATCTACCCAAATAGAAAAAGGAGAAGTCCCAAAATAACAAAATCAGAAATGAAAAGGGAGAGATACAACAGACACCAACAAAATTGGAAGAATCATCAGGACATACTTCCAAAACCTCTACTCCACAAAATTGGAGAATCTGCAGGAAATGTTTGAATTCCTAGACACCTATCCCCTACCAAAACTAAACCCAAAACAGATAAAGCTTCTAAATAAACCCATCACACCCACCAAGTTTGAAAATATAATAAAAAGCCCCCCAAAGCTAAAAGTCCAGGACCTGATGGATTCTCAGCCGAATTCTACCAAACCTCCATTGCAGAACTGAAACCACTCTTTCTGAAGCTGTTTTGGCAAATTGGAGAACAGGGAATGCTTCCAAACTCCTTCTATGAAGCTACCATTACCCTAATACCAAAACCAGACAAAGATAACAGGAAAGGAAAACTAGAGACCTATAACCCTGATAAACTTAGATGCAAAAATTCTGATTAAAATCCTTGCAAACCGAATCCAACAACACATCAAAAGTATTATCCACCTTGATCAGGTAGGCTTCATCCCAGGGATGCAGGATGGTTCAACATAAGGAAGTTGGTGAATGTAATCCACCACATTAAAAACTCAAACACAAGAACCACATGGTCATCTCAATTGATGCAGAGAAGGCCTTTGACAAAATTCAACACCACTTCATGATAAAAACACTTGAAAGAATTGGCATAGCGGCTTTTACCTCAACATAATAAAGGCCATATACAGAACTCCTAAAGCCCAATTCATACTCAATGGGGAAAGACTTAATGAGTTCCCACTAAAATTTGGAACAAGACAGGGATGTCCAATTTTGCCATTGCTCTTCAACATAGACCTTGAAGTTCTAGCCCAAGCAATAAGAAAGGAGAAAGACATAAAAAGGATTCAGATTGGAAAGGAAGAAGTGAAACAATCCCTTTTTGCAGATGACATGATCCCATACATAACAGATCCAAAGGGTAGTACCATTAAATTACTGAAACTGATAAATTCCTTCTTCAAAGTGGCAGGGGATACAAAATTAACACCCAAAAATCTGTAGCCTTCCTGTATGCAAATGACAGGCATATAGAAAAAGAAATCAGTGAAAGTCCTGTTTTCAATAGCCTCAAAAAGAATCAAATACTTTGTAATAGCACTAACTAAGGATATGAAAGATTTGTATAATGAAACATGAAAAAGCTCAAGAAGGAAATCGAGGAAGATGTGAAAAGATGGAAAGATCTCCCATGCTCCTGGATAGGTAGAATTACTATTGTGAAAATGGCAATACTTCCAAAAGCAATATACAGAGTCAATGCAATTCCAATAAGAATCCAACCTCATTCTTTGTAGACATAGAAAAAATAATCTCCAAATTTATTTGGAAGGTGAAAAGGCCTCGGATATCCACAACTATCCTGAGTAACAGACGGCCCTCAGGAGGTATCACCATACCCAATCTAAAGATATACTACCAAGCCATAGTAACAAAAACACCATGGTACTAGCATAAATACAGACAGGAAGACCAATGGAACAGAATTGAAAACCCTGCCCTAAGCTTGAACAACTATAGTTACTTCATATTCGACAAAGGTGAAACCATAACATCAACTGGTGAAAAGATAGCATCTTCAACAAATGGTGCTGGACAAATTAGCTAAACATATGTAAAAAAATGAAACTGGATCCACCCCTCTCACTGTGCACTAAACTCAACTCTAAATGGGTAAAAGACCTCAATGTAAGACCTGAAACTCTGAAAACCCAAGAAGAAAAAAAAAAAATAGGAGGAACCTCTATGAGATAGGAGTAGGCAAAAACTTCCTGAATAAACCTCCAGTATCCCAGTAAGTGCAACAATCACTCAACCAATGGGATCTCATTGAGCTAAAAAGCTTCTGTACAAACACACCATTCTCAAAGCCAATAGACCATCAGAATGAGAGACAATCTATACCAGCTATTTCACGGACAGACGCCTAATATCTAAAACCTACACAGAACTCAAAAAATTAAATAAAAAATCAAATAGCCCTCTCACAAAATGGGGCACTGAACTCAACAGGGAATTCTCAGAAGAGGAAATACCAATGGCCTACTCTCATTTAAGAAAATGTTCAACGTCACTAATCATCAGGGGAATGCAATCAAAACAACAATGAGATTCCACCTCACTCCAGTCAGAATGGCAATTATTAAAAAATCCAGTGACAATAGATGCTGGTGAGCATGCGAGGAAAATGAACCCTCATTCACTGCTGGTGAGAATGCAAACTTGTACAAATACTATAGCAGTGTGGAGACTCCTGAATAAGATGGATATAGAACTACCAATGGACCCAGCTATCCCTCTACTGAGCATCTACCCCCAAGACTCCTTGCCGAAGCACAGAGACATTTGCTCAACCATGTTTATAGCAGCTCAGTTCATAATAGCAAAGAATTGGAATCAACCCAAATGCCCATCTCTGAACAAATGGATATCAAAGTTGTGGTACATATACACTATGGAATTGTACACAGCTGAAAGGAAAAATGACATAATGATATTTCAAGAAAAGTGTATGGACTTAGAGTAGATCCTTCTTAGCAATCTCACACAAGAGCAGAGAGTCAAGAGCCTCATATTCTCCCTCATATGTGGTTCCTCACTGGTCAAGCCTGAACATTAAGAAAACCTGTCAGTGAACCGAGAGAATAAAAAAGAATGGAGAGAATGGGGGAGGGGCGCAAATCCGAGGGTGGGGGACTCATACAATACACTAAACTAATAATGGAAAAAATATATATGGAAAGACTGAAGACATGGCTCAACTGTTTAGTCACTTGCCTGCAAAGCCTAAGGACCTGGGTTTGGTTCCCCAATCCCCACATCAAGCCAGATGTGCAACATGACCCATGAATCTGGAGTATGTTTGCAGTGGCTAGAGGCCCTGGGCACACCCGTTCTCTCTCTGTCTCTCTCTTTCAAGTAAATGAAATCTTTTGAAATTATGTGTGGAATATGAATCTATTCATGGTTGAATTTGTGGATGCTCAGCAGAAACTCAAGTACAAAATGAAAATTCTATGGTTGTTCATTATGACAACAGAGGAAAATATCTAGAATGGCTATTAGGCCCATTATGTATGATTATAATTACATATGGCTACAAGGTATAAGGTGACTTTGAGGTTTACCAACAAAAATTAACCTGAAGAATAAAGAAAAATAACCAAGGGAAAACAACTATGGGGTTAGTTGCCTGTTAAACAGTTTTAAGCATCCTGTCATACATGTAATTGTACTCTCAGAAGGAGAGAATAAAGAAAGTGAAGCAAAAACATATTTAAAGAAACAATGACAGAGTCTTGGTGCAAAATTCAGGAGTATCAAAAAGTCCCTTTATAACTGAAAAGAAAATCATTCTAGCCATATACTCGGCAAAATTTTGATACACAAGCTTAAATAGAAAGATCATAAAATCAGGCTGAGAACAGCACATGTCATAAGAAAAATATCATAAGTCAAACAGGATGAATGCCTTCCAAGGAAAATAGGAAGGTCAAAACCCAAAGAGAAACAAACCCTAAACAACTATGTCTTTAAAATTCATAAAGACTAAAAATGTTCAAGAATTATATATTCATTGAAAATATCCATCAACATAATGATAAAATAATTGAAATTAAGCTGTGAGTACTTATTGACCATTTATCTACATTACAAAGGAATGCCACAGGAAGTCCTTTAAGGTTAGCTGGAAATGTCTCCAGAAAGAATAATGATCACTGGAGAAGTTATGTCAGTACATATTAAAGATTACATACAAATTATGATTTTCTTCTTTGAATTTATTTAAAAGACTCACAATGATATACAATAAAACACAAGCTTGTGCTGAGAGCTTTGTAATGGCTGTTGATATAAATAACAATACCAAGAAGAAACAAATGGAACCTTATTTTTGCAAGTTTTTTACATTTTATATAAAGAAGCCTAATATTAGCTCAGGGCAAAAGGTTTTATGCTAAGAAGACAATCTGTTATTCTTAGAACGTTCACTAAAAGTGCAGGAAGGCATAGATAAAAAGTTAACGCTAGCCTGAAAGCAGAGTAGTAAACATATCCTTATTACAAAAGAAGGCAGGACTGGAGAGAGATAAAGCAGAAACAGTAGAGATAAACAGGAGACAGCAAAACGGCAAACCTAAGAATGACTATATCTATCTATATACTAAATATGAACGAAAGGCACACTGTGATTTAAAAGGCAGAGATTTTAGGGGTGGATGAAGTAGGAATATGCAACTATATATTTATCTGCGAGAGAGGCATTTAAAAGTAGAAAGCCATATATAGATTTAATTGTAAAGGACAGAGAAAGATACACTGGGGAAGCACTAATTGTAAGAAGTAAACCTTACTAGAAAAGAGAATCACTAAGGTACCTAACGACAAAATTTCAATGCTCACAATACTTAGCAGGGGCTAGACAGATGCCTCAGCTCTTAAAGGGGCTGCTTGCAAAGCCTGACCTCAGGATCCACATAAAGGCAGATACACAAAGTGATGCATGCATCTGGAGTTTGTTTGCAGTGACAGGAGGCCCTGACATGCCCATACTTTCTCTCACTTTCTCTTTCTCTCTGTTTCAAATGGATATATACAAATATTTTTAAAATATTTTATTTATTTTCAAGCAGAAAGAGAGAGATAGATAGAGAGAGAGATAGAGAGAGAGCACCAGGGCCACCACCCCGTGGGTCTGGCATATGTGGGTCCTGGGGAATTGAACCAGGGGCCTTAGGCACTGGAGGCAAGTGCCTTAACTGCTGAGCCATCTCTCCAGCCCCATAAAAATATTTTTTAAAGAATTCTTAGCAGTTAGAGGAGAAATAGACAATAATAATCTTCATTGAAATTTAAAGGTTTCTTTTTGGTATTTGATAGAACAAGTAGAAAAAAAGAGGATTTCCTAAATTGTAAATATCAGTAAAGCTACAGGAACTGTGGTCAACATCAGTGACCTAAGCAGGCTGACATTAACAGACCACCCACCACTCATCACACGAGATCAGAATCACAGTAACGGTGAATGTTTGTCACAGGTGCTCACCCATGTGTTGGACCATAAAACAATTTCAAAAGCTTGCCTTCTTATATATCATGTTGTTTGAAATTAGCTAAGAAATGAAATTAAAATACACTGTTGTTTCTTCTAAAAAATCAGGTTTTTTAGAGTACACGTTGTAACATTCACAGACAATTTACCGAAGCATTTTTAGTATCTCTATAAATAAAATTATAATGGTGGGAAATTGGGACTTTGACACAGAATCTTTAAAGAAGAGGATTACATTAAACTTTGTGCAGAAAATGAAATGTAATTTGTCTGAAAAACATAGCTCAACATAGATTCCCTGGATAGAGAACTACCATTGATACAGAGCTAAGAAGTTAAAGTTAGCTACTGCCAACAATGAAACATTAAAAATATATATGCACTTGGCTAGAGGGACAACTCTGTAGTTAAGGTGCTTTTTGCCAAACCTGCTGACCAGGTTCAATTCCTCAGTACCCACAGAAAGCCAGATGCACAAACTGGTGCATGTGTCTGGAGTCTGTTTGTAGTGGCAAGAGGTCCTGGCATGCCTGTACTATCACTCTCTTTTTATCTTTCCCTTCTCACAAATAAATGAAAATATTTTAAGTGTATGTGATACCATCACATTTTGATAGACATATAAAGTAAAAATGTCTGGTATGATAATTTGTCATTATTTTTCATCAATCTTGGAACACATCCTGAGAAATCACTTTCAAAAGAATACTACCCCAAATGTTCTGCTTGCATGTCCAGAAGTCCAGGAGAGAGTTACTGGTAGTAGAGAAGACAATTTTAGTCTTTAGACTATTTTCACAAGGGATTATATTCATAATATATTGCTCAGCAAAAAAAAAAAAGTAAAGTGTTACTGGGTTTTCAGAGGGGTTGTATTAAAATCCTTCACCATAATTTGGAAATATCACAAATTGAACATGCTTTTCCTACATGAACCCTATGGTGGAGGAGCCTAGCATGGTGTGCACACCTTTAATCCCAGCACTCTGGAGGTAGAGGTAGGAGGATCTCTGTGAGTTCAAGGCTATCCTGAGACTACATAGTGAATTCCAGGTCAGCCTGGGCTAGAGGGAGACTTTAACTTGAAAAACAAACAAAAAACTAAAACCAAGCAAAACAAGAAAGAACTGGAGTAGAGTTCTCAGGTTAGTGAATGAGAGTCAGAAACTACCTTCAGGGATTGGTTCCTATGTGGACCTGGGAGTCCAGAGAAGAGGAAGGCCCTGCACCACTGAAATAAGACATTTCCTGAACAGAGCGATCTAAGTGCCACTGAGAGCTGAACTCCCATGACGACTGCGTCCCTGGTTTGGGAGCCAAGGGCCTTGGGGTATCAGGAAGTTCCAAAAGTACTCTGTGTATAGGTGAGCGACAGAGAGGGAACACAAGCATCCCACACCCAAGCCAGCAGCTCACAATTTCAAACTGTTTTAAAGAACTCTAGGACTAAGATAGAGACCAAATTGACAATAATGCAAATACAAATTCAATATAGAGGAAATAAAAAGAATAGAAGAGTTTTGTAAAGGATTCTAATTGTTTATAAATCAATGAGATGAAGGAATAATTTTTGAAGTAACAATAAATCACCACAGATGGCAGCAAGAGTTTATATAAAGAAACAGGTTGTAAATCTTGGAACTTAAAAAAGCAATTCATAAAAATTTGTCCAGGTAAACTCTACAATGAATGCGTTTATACAATGAACACATTTATAAGGAAATTAGGAAATTTAAAATTATGAAAAATTATGTTCTATTTTAAATTTACTGTGAAGAAAATAAATGTATATGAATATGGGTTTAAAGTCTTATCAAGAATAGGTCAGAAGAATGTGACATAAGTCTAACAGGCAATCTAGGAAGAGATAATAGAAAAAAATACTAGGGAAGTAATATTAGATAAAATGATGGATGAAAAGTTTCCATTATTAATCAAAGATATGAGGCAATATTAATTATTAGACACAATCAAAAACCTAATCTGTACAATAGGATTCTACAAAGAAAGAAAGACAAAAAGAACCAGAAAGCATATTTAAAGAAACAATGACAGAAATTTCCCCTCAACTTGGGAGAGAAATATTGCAACATCAAATATGGGAAGTACATTTACATTCTACCCAAAAAAGAAGTTCACTAAGACATATAATAATCAAACTAAAGACACAGACAAGCTTCTGAGAGCAGCAGGTGAGACATGCATCACCTACTAAGGAATACCTTCTGCCAGGTATTTTGCCCCAGCAATGTGAAAGGGAACAATACACCCAGAATTACCCAGAATGCCCGTGTTTCAGAAATGAGGTAGAAACCAAACTTTTACCAGACAAATCAAAGGTAAAGAGTTTGGCACTAAGGCTATCATTCAGGAATTTCCAAAGACAGTTAAAACTGGAAGACTGCTAATTAGTAAACTACCCTTACTAAAAGCACAAAACCAGATGTAATAAGTGGTACAGATAAATATTTAGAATAAATTAGGATTATACTGATTATTTTTAATTATATAGCTCGTATAAGAATTAAAGGTTGAATTAGTAAAATATTTATTTATTTATTTATTTATTTATATTTGCAAGTGGGGGGGGGGCAGAAAATGGGTGCACCATGTCCTCCAGCCACTGCAAACAAAGTCCACACACATGGGCCACTTTGTGCATCTGTCTTTATGTGGATACTGGGAATTAAACCCTTGTCGTTTGGTTTTGAAGGTAAATGCCATCATCACCGAGTCATCCCTCTAGGCCCCACAGTAAAAGAAATTTAACATAAATTATTAAGGGATATTTAGATCACAATGAGATAAATTCAGACGTCAAAAACATCAAATTGGGGCCTGTCTGGAACTCCAATGCCCATGTAAAACAAACTACAACATAGAGGAGCCAGATGCTGTGGCAGGTGTCTGGAATCCCAGACGTGCCCATGGATGCGAAGGGAGGCAGAGGCAGGAGAACCTACCAGAACCATAGCCTGCAGGAAAAGCAGCTGAGAGCAAGGCGAGGCCCTCCCTCAGAGCAGGTGGAAGGTGAGGACTACTCTGGAAAGCTGTCTTCTGACCACCTCATGAGCACCCTGGCATTGGGCTCCTGCTTTTGCACACATGGATGCATATGGAAACAAGCACAGACCTCTCTGTGCACATCAACATACACAATATAAACACACCTACAACCTCCATAAAATGTAAGAGAAAGAACAAAAATATAGAGCTGTTACAGGCAATCAAAGTTAAGTTGTTAATCACTTTGAAACTGATAGTTATAAATGCAGTGTTCTGTATAGACCCCGTGATAACCAAAAGGCAAAAACTTAAAAAATGCACAAAAAACTTTAAAATGATTCTATACGCACATTACTGAAAATCTCAAAAACCAAAAACCAAAACAACATCAGAGAAGAAGGAAACAAAGTGTCCACAAAACAACAAGAAAAAAAAAACCAGTTAACAAAATGGCATAGTAATTCCTTACCTATCAACTATGATCTCGACTCTAAATGATACAAAGGGATCTAAAGTGATAGAATAGCGAGAAAGGCAAGACAGACCGTGAGCTGCCTGCAAGATGCTCACTTGCTTTTTTTTTTTTTTTTGGTTTTTCGAGGTAGGATCTCGCTCTAGTCCAGGCTGACCTGGAATTCACTATGTAGTCTCAGGGTGGCCTTGAACTCATGGTGATCCTCCTACCTCTGCCTCCAGAGTGCTGGGATTAAAGGCGTGCGCCACCACGCCCGTCTCTCACTTCCTTTTTAAGGACACATATGGACTTAGTGCAAGGTTGGAAAACAATATCCCATAGAAATGCAAACCCAAAAGAGCAAGAGAAATGATACTTATATTAGGAAAAAAGTAGCAAAAAGCTTCAAAAAGGTCTTATTCTAATGATGAAGTGGTCAATTAATCAAAAGCATATAAGAATTGTAAATATATTTGCAATTAACAATAGAACACTAAAATATATCAAACTAATATTAAAGGATTTTAAAGGATTGATATGTACCGTAATAACTGATTTAAATAAATGACCTTAATATCTGTCTGGAAAGCTCACGTGAATGAAAATTAATAGGAAAACCTTGGACTGAAATGACCTTTGAGATCAAGTGGAGCTAATAGACACATACAGAGTAACTACATTCCATACCAATAGAAATCACACTTCTCCCAAGCTCACTGGGAGAATTCCTCAGAACAGACTATGTTGTAGGTCACAAGACAAGTCTTGGTGTGTTAAAGATGAGTATTATCACATCAAGTTTCTTTTTTTTTATTATATTTATTTTTTTATTTTTTCCTTTTTTTATTGTCCATAATGAGTTACATTATTTAGTTGGCAAACAATGAGTTGTTATCCCCAATTCCCCGCTGCCCCCCCCAATCCGCTGGATAACCTCCTCCATGGGTCGTCTGGATCAGTCCTTGTGACAGGGGACCATGGATAGCCTAGTATTCAGCCAGGTTCTCCTGGCCATGCCTCTGGATAATCTCCCCCACCATGGCTCTTACAATCTTTCCGCCCCCTCTTCCGCATAGTTCCCTGAGTCGTGGTGGATGAGCATTAAGGCTGCTTTAAGGTTGTGAGCTTAGGGGACTTTGTGTCGAAATCGTTGGTTTCTGTCTCACTGGCTTATCCTGTGTTGATTTAATGGCTGTGGCTGTGGGTCCCATTGTTCATCCCACCAATCTCTGTGGGGTTCCACATGGATCCTCCACGATATGACTGTGGTGGCTCATCTCTTGCCAGGATCTCAGCTATCAGCGTATGGTCGGTTGGTAGGGTTAGATGGGTCCCAGCTCTATCACATCAAGTTTCTTTCCTGAGGTCATAGGCAAAAAATGAAAACCAACAAACAGAGGGATTTCAGAAAATTCACAAATGCATGAAAATTAAACAATGTGCACATGAACAACTCAAGGATGAATGAAGAAATTAAAA
This sequence comes from Zapus hudsonius, assembly GCA_004024765.1. Classification (NCBI taxonomy): domain Eukaryota; kingdom Metazoa; phylum Chordata; class Mammalia; order Rodentia; family Dipodidae; genus Zapus; species Zapus hudsonius. The sequence continues at coordinate 2,174 of PVHP010039989.1, read as the reverse complement.
GAGAAATTCTATATATTAAACACAACATATCAAAAATTATGGATTCAGGGCTGGAGAGATGGCTCAGCGGTTTAGGCACTTGCCTCTAGTGCCTAAGGCCCCGGGTTCAATTCCCCAGGTCCCACATAAGCCAGACCCACAAGGTGGTGGCCCTGATGTGCGCTCTCACTCTCTCTCTCTCTCTCTCTCTCTCTCTCTCTCTCTTTCTCCTTGAAAATGAATAAATAAAATATTTTTTTAAAAAAATTATGGATTCAGCTAAAATCGGTCTAAGAGGGAGGTTCCTAGCCATAAACACCATCACACAGAAAAAATACCTCCAATAATTAACTTAATGTTTTGCCACATGCAATAGAAAATAAAACCTAATAAATTAAATCCAATGATAGAAGAAAAAAATAATAATCAGAGAATATATAAATATAATAGTCTTATAATAAAATGAGTATACAAATAAGCATTGGTTATCTGAAAAGACAAAGAAAATCAATAAACATTTAGCTACACTAAACAAGAAAAGAAGAGAAAATTCAAATAAATTAGAAATAACTGTGGCACATTATAACATATACTGAATAAGTAAACAGCAGGCCATAATAAGTTATAATGAACAATTAAATTCCACAATGTTTAGCTACCAAAAAGAATGGATAAGTTTTTAGATACACACACTCTACCAAGAACACATCACAAAAAATTTAGAAATCTGAACAGACTAATAAAAAGGAAGGAGACCGAATTAGTCATAAAATATCTCTCCTCAAAGAAAAGTACTGGAGATGATGACTTTGCTGATGAATTCTAGAACACATTTAAAGAAGAATTCGTAACACTTCTGAAATATTTTATATAGATTTGAAGAAGTAACACTTTCAACTTCATTCATTGTATGAGGTCAGTATTACCCCATTATTAAAGTGAGGTGATTAGATCACAAGCTACAGCCAATATCCTTCATGAACATAGGTGTAATTATTCTTGACAAAACATGATCAAACCAAATTCAACAACACCAAGAAGATAATCATCATTATCAATTCTAGGATGCAACAATAAATCCTGGAATGCAATAATAAATCAATATTTGCAAATCAGTAAGTGTGATACACGACATTCACAGAAACAAGTATAAAACTCAAGACTGTTTCACTAGCTGCAGAAAAAAATGCCAAAATTCAACATTTATTTCATGATTTAAAAACACAGAAAATTAAGTATAAAAGGGAAAGACTCCAGCAGTATGGAACTCATATTAAAGGCTCGTGGCTAACATTATCCTCAACAATGACGACTTTGAGTCTTGCTGGAGCTACACAGGGATGTTCATCTTGTCACTTCTAGTCAGCTTAGCAGTAGGAGTCCTTGCCAGAGGAGGGATTCAAGAGAAAAGTTAGAGGGAATCTAGAGAGGAATAGACATAAAAAGCAGCTTCTCTTTATACATGAATTTATAGATCAGATAGTAGAATGAATGGCAGCTTTGAGGGCTGGGGCGAAGGAAAATCATTTGATGGCCAAGCGTAAAAAGCCTCAAGCAGGCGAAGGAAGATTATTGTTAAGGTCAATTTTATAGCCTGGAGACTACAGCTAATAATTGAGATAATATATTTTAAATATTACTAGGAAAGCAAATCTGAAATGTTATAAAGAAATACCAAGTATTTGAGGGGATGGATAAGTAGTTTAACTTAGTCCTTCCATATTGTTTCCAAAGACAAAGTCACTTCAGACTCTATGTAGACAGCTGTAACTTGTGAGTAATAAAGAGAAACAGAAATCCTCTGATGAAAAACACTCTTATTTAAGTAAAGAGAAAAGAAGACCAGATTTGGGTATAATGTGGTGAAACAGTCTAGTTTGTAGGAGCTCATCAGAAAGGACAGATTATATGCAACTCTTTGTCAGCTCACCGATGAGTAGCCTTAGTCCGTCATCCTTGAGTTTCAGACTAGCTAATATGCTACTCAATAAATGAAGAAAGCTTTCTTTTATCCAAATTCATAAATACAAAGATACATAGAGCCAACTCCTCACAGACCTCCTTGGGAAAACACCATGACCATGGACTTCTTCAAAAAGGAAAATTAGTCTGGGAAGAAAGAGCCTCAAACATAATAGTAACATGGATAACATTTGGCTGCTTAATACACCACTTTATTTTAATGATATTTATCT
>PVHP010039988.1:0-15239 GCA_004024765.1 Zapus hudsonius | reverse complement strand
TAATTATACACTGCCCAATAGTAAGCTTTCAAATGCAAATAAGCCAGGCATGGTGACACATGCCTACAATTTCAGCACTTGGGAGGTGGAGGCAGGAGGATTTGTAAATTGGAGGCTAGTCTGGGCTACGTATAGTGAGAGCCTGTAAAAAAATTAATTAATTTCAATTAATTTATTAAAAGCTTCCTCCAGGAAGTGGAAGAAAAATATAGGGTGAATAAGTTACAGGAGGTGGTATGACCTCTCAGGGCAGCCTGTTAGAGGGGGAGTTTCTCTGTATCAAGGCTCCTCCATATCATTATTTTTAGTGTTTGCTACCAATTAAATTAACGTTAATGACCAAGAGGCGGGAATATAGCATAATGGTAGGGTTCTTGCCTAACATGCAGTGTATTTTGGATTCCATCCTTAGCAATACAAACACACAGAAACACACACACACACAAAAAAAAAATTCCAGATGTAAAAAATATTAAACAGGCTGGGTGCTGGGTGTAAGTAGTGCCCTTCTTTAATTCCAGCACTCAGGAGGCAGAGGTAGGCAGATCACAGTGAGTTCAAGGCCACCCTGAGACTACATAGTGAATTCCAGGTCAGCTTGGACTAGAGCGAGATCCTACCTAAAAAAAACAAATTTTTGGTTTGTCATGGTAGAGTATCACTCTAGCCCAGGCTGACATGGAATTCACTATGTATTCTCAGGGTGGCCTTGAACTCCTCCTACCTCTGCCTCCCAAGTACTGGGATTAAAGGCGTGCGCCACCATGCCTGGCCAAAAAGAAAAATATTTTAACATGCTAGTATGCCAAATTATATGCTAGAGATAGACTTACAAGTGCTTGCTTGCCTGTGTGTATCCCTTTCCTCAAGTCCATGCTCATCTTCAGGGTCCTGAGACAAGGTCTGTGTTTAAATAGATAGCAAGAGGGATGTATATAAAGTCAGCAGTCCTGGTCAAGGTGGAGTCTGGCCCCTCACTACCCATCTTTGTCCAGTATCTCCTGGAAGGTGGTCTGATAAATTGTCAGAAGTGTGTGAAATCTCTCCTGGGAGACAAACTCCCCTCCCAGACCCTGGCTGGCTCCAGGCTTCAGCTTTTTTTTGGTTCCAGCATGAGATTTCTGGGGAAATTCTAATTTCTTGGGGGACCATTGCTTCACTAGTGTGATAGCTAAGAAGGGGAAACAGAAGTTTCTCTCATTCCTGACAGGATGGTTACCACTACCTTGGAAGAAGATGGGAGGTTTATTCTTTAAAGTGAACAGGTCAGCGGGGGACTTGGGATCACCAGGTCTACCTCATAGATCAAATTACTCATAGCTAAGACAGGGAGGTAAGACATCCTGCTGAAATTCAAAATATGTGGTTACTGGGGAATCAAACCCAGTCATTAGGTTTGCAAGCAAGCAGCTTAAGTACAAGCTGAACATCGGAGAGTTGGTATCCACAGCCTCTTCTCCCACTCTGTCAAAATGCGGGCAAATATTTGAACTTCCTAAACCGGATTCCTCTTTGGAGAAAGCAAACAGACTGGAGAAAAAGCTTATGGATGGATGCCAGTGAGAGGCTAAACTCTGCCCCTTCCTCCTACAGTGAGCCCCACACATTCTCAGAGAACATTCATGAGCTGTTCAATGTCTCACATTTATGAACCTCTAACAAAGAGGTTCAAGTCAAAGGATTTTTTTTTCTCTTTTGGTTTTCTGAAGCAGGGTTTTGCTCTAGCCCAGGCAGACCTGGAATTCACTATGTAGTCTTGGACTGACCTGGAATTCACTATGTAGTCTCAGGGTGGCCTTGAATTTACAGAGATCCTCCTACCTCTGCCACCTGAGTGCTGGGATTAAAGGCATGCTCAACCTTTCAGAGTGCTGGGATTATCTAGAAATTGCCATATTGAAATGCCCTAAACACAGTGAGAGGAAGGAATCATACACTAAGGTACTTCATCAACGATCAGAACATCAAGGCTGAAAAGATGATCCAAAGAGTTTACAGACAGAACACACACAGCAATTTTAAAAGGCAGGAATCTGAAGGGTGCCAGCCTTCCACAGCAAGAACAGAGACCAGAAGATATGATCAGTGCTTTCAAACTTCCGAGGGGAATGATTGCTAATTTAGAATTCTATACTGAGCTAAATTCATTCCAACACGAGAGGAACTGCAGCTAATGCTCAAATGAGTCAAGCAAAAAGCATGCAGATATAATCTAAAGAAAAGATGCATTCATTTCCTTTCCTCTGTTGGCTAAGGTGAAGCATACATGAAAGATGGGATTGTGAAAACAGACCAAAGGTGAACAATGAGTGATGGGCATAAATGAGGTTTTTGCTTGTTTTGATAGTCTTTCAAGTCTTCCTTAAGTATAAAAAATAAGGATAGGAAAAAATATTTTTATTTTTATTTATTTGCAAGCAAAGTAAGATAGAAAAGAGAAAGCCTCTAGCTGCTTCAAATAAGCTCTGTATGCATGAGTTCCTGTGTATCTGGCTTTACATGGTACGATGGTTATGTTTTGTTGTCAACTTGACCTTTTTAGTAATCTTGGGGGGGTCTCTGATGTTGTTCACAAGAAGGCAGCCATCTTAGTAGGGAAAGATGTAAGAGGGCTCAGGAAAGCTAGAAACAAACTTTTCTTCCTGGGAGGGCAGTGCAGGAAGAAAATTCTAGAGACTCAGGGAGTCCACAAGGCTGGGGAAGGGTTGTGAGACATCACCTGTTTTGTTTGGTATGTGTGTGTATGGTGTTGGTGGTGGGTTTCTCTCTCTCTGCTTGGACCTGCAAAAGGGGGTCAGCCTCTTTTTCCATTATGGAACTTCCCGTGAATCTGTAGCTTCAATAAATCCTTTCTTCCCATAAATTGTGCCTGGTTTGGAGGTTCATCCCAGTGGTGTGTGGCTATGACCTATGGACACAGGGGAATTGAACCCTGGGTCCTTAGGTTTTGCAGGTAAGCACCTTAACCACTGAGCAATCTCTCCAGCCCATGTAAATTCTCCAAAGTTTAATGCTTATTTTCTTACAAAGTTTCTGTAGAATGAGGCATGTTTCCTGCTCACAGGGAAGTAAAAGAACAAAGTAAACCATGAACGTAAGGAAACAATGGATGCTTGAACAAGAGGAGAGGGGGACAAAGAACGCAACTCAGCAGTTGTCACAGGTCCTGGAATGACAAGTGGGGAATGGGACTGGGTAGTTATCAGGCCAGCCTGGTAGAGCAGGAAGACCAAGGACAGAAAAATAAATAATAAATAAAAAGGTTTATTTGCAGAAAGATATGAAACCTATAGATCAGCTCTCTGAACGTTTGACAGCATTGAGAGTTTGGAAGTGATTAAATAGATGGCCACTGAAAATCAAATAAGCCAAAATTTGAATTAATTATTAGCTCCAAGGGAACTGAATGCTTGAACAAGAAAGGAAATATAAATTGTGTGGTTCACGACCGTACGCTGATAGCTGAGATCCTGGCAAGAGAGGAGCCACCACAGTCATATCGTGGAGGAGCCATATGGAACCCCACAGAGAATGATGGGATGAACCAGTGGGACCCACAGCCACAGACATTCAATCAACACGGGATGGGCCAGTGAGACAGAGGCCAATGATTTTTGACACGAAGACCTCTAAGCTCACAACAATAAAGCACCCTTGATACTCATCCACCACGACTCAGGGAACTGTGCGGAAGAGGGGGCAGAAAGATTGTGAGAGCCATGGTGGAGGAGACTATCCAGAGGCATGGCACCCCTCAGTAACAACATACTAGAGCCAGGAGAACCTGGCCGAAAACTAGGCTATCCATGGTCCCTGTCACAAGGACTGATCCAGACGACCCACGGAGGAGGATATCCAGCTGGTTGGGAGAGGGGAAGGGGGAGCATCGGAGAATTGGGGATAACAACTCATTGTTAGCCCACTAAATAATGTAACTCATTATGGACAATCAAATTAAAAAAAATTGTGTGGTTCAGCCATGAACAAGATTGGTAAGATGTAAAAGTGAACATATAGTATAATGGTAGCAATGAAGAGAGGAAAGTGATGTGAGAATGGAAGATATAAAAAAGATAATTCCTCATCTTTTTGATTTTTCAAGGTAGGGTCTCACTCTAGCTCAGGCTGACCTGGAATTCACTATGGAGTCTCAGGGTGGCCTCGAACTCATGGTGATCCTCCTATCTCTGCCTCCCGACTGCTGGGATTAAAGTCACGCTCCACCACGTCCAACAATTCCTTATCTTTCATAGAAAAATACTAATAGATAATTTATAAACCAGAAAAAAATCAAGAAAAGCAAAAGAACTCTTCATTGAAAATATAGAGAAAAATATGAGAAAGAAATCCTAATTGTAGAATAATTGTAGAATGGGAATCCGGGTTCATAGAGATACATCAAGGATGTGTTTTCTCTAACAGTTCCAATTTATCTTCCTCAGTTTCATTACTATGTCCCTGTTCACTCTCAAAATTCTGCCAGTTCGAATGTCCCTTGACTTTGTAAACAATGTGTGTGTAATACCTTGATAAAGGTGACATAAAAACAGAATGAATCTTTGGACTCTAAATAAAACTAACCTGTTGTATCAAGCTCAGGCCAAGGTCTCATTATGTAGCCCAGGTAACTTCAAACTTAAGATCCTCCTGCCTCAGCTTCTTAAGTTCTGTCACCACACTGAGCTTTCTTTGATTTTCCGGTTCCCCTAAAGCAAATTCTTCAGTTCCACTGACATATAAGTAATATGTCTGTCGTGAGCGTGGTTCCATTTACTATGACAATCTTGGCAACAATTTAGAAGGGTCAACGACTAATCTTGTTGTGGCTGCCTAACAAGGAGACACTAATCGTGACTGGACAGGCCCTCTAATTATGGTTCCCATACCTTTGTCACAGTGTCAAACCATAAAGCAGTAAGCCATCTGACAAATGAGCAGAATCTGAGATGTAAAACCAAGAAGCCAGATTATCAGCCTAGCTGATTATGGAAAAGAATGACTCACACAAGCATCATTTTGTCAGCCTGCTCTTTGAAAGGAAGTTCAACTCAGTTCACTGCTATGGATCGAATAGGTTCCCTAAAGATTATATATTAAAAAATTATCCCAAAACAACTGTGTTCAGAGGTGGACCTATTTGTTGTTTTCTTTTGTGACAGGGTCTATCTATATAGGTTAGCTCAGGTTGGTCTAGTGATGGGATCACAGGCATGCAGCATACCGCCGTATCTGGCCGAGAAGTAGGAACTATTAAAGAGTTTGTTATGAAATAGCCTCGCTCTTTCCCTTCCCCCCTCCTTCATCAAGGGATGACACAGCAAGAAATCTCTCTCCAAGTGCTGGGCTTCCCAGTTGCCAGAATTAGAAGCCGAATCAACTTCTGTTCATCACACATCACTTTGTCTGTGATATTCTGTTATGCCAGCTTAACATGGATTATGTAAAGCAGGTGTCCAGCAAGGCATGGGGCAGATAGAAGTCACCTTTATGGGAGGACAGCCTACCTCTCCCATCTATCATCCTGGGCATCCAGAGAATAAACGGATCTTACTAAATCTCCAGACCTAAGAAGTTCCAATGGCTATTTTCCAAACTACATTTGAAGACCATGTAAGTGGTGCACAATGATTATTTTTTTCACATTTATATACTTTGTGTGGAGGACACATGTGTCGTAACATCCATGTGGAGGTCTGAGGACAACTTCCATGTGTCTGTGTTCCACCTTCTTTGAGACAGCATCTCTCACTGCAAATGAACTGTCAGACGAGTTGGTCACATAGCTTTGGGTTTTCCTAGCTCCTCCTCCCGTTGTTGTAGGCACATTAGGATCACAGATGTGTTGCTGCTTTGCATCTGGATTTACACAGGTACTGAGGAATTAGACCCAGGCTTTGCAAGCAAGCACCCTTAACTGCTGAGTAGTCTCCCAAAGCTCAAAACACAATTATTTAAGAAAAAAAATTACAAAGGTAAAGAACAAAAAGGAAACAATCATCTGAATCCCATCACTCAAAAGATAAATCCAAGCCAGGCAAGGTGGCAATTGGGAGGCAGAGGTAGGAGGATCACCATGAGTTCAAGGCCACCCTGAGACTACATAGTGAATTCCAGGTCAACCTGGGCTAGAGTGAGACCCTACCTCAAAAAACCAAAAAAAAAAAAAGTTTCCCTCATCAAGTCTTTATATTACTTGACTGTGGGTCAATCTCTCCTCTAAAGGACATTCCTTTGAGGTGAAGGATATCACTTTATGTGTAGGGTTTGAACAGCGATGTCACCATATAACAAGGTCACTAAAACCGTACCCAAGAGCCAAGCTTGTTAGAATACTGTTTAATCTAGTCTGGCCTGTCACTCTGGAAACAAAGCCAGATTGAAGCGAATTAAGACAGAGGATCAGATTCTATGTGCATTCCCATATCCCCTGGCTCCCTGGGCCTGTCCCCTCCTAGTTCCTGGACACTAAAAATGCTTTTGTTAACTTTAAAGAACTATTCCAGGGATACATGCTTGTCCATTCTGTTTTCCATTACTTATTCACTCCAGGATTAAGGATCATACTTTCTTCCTAAAACTTGCTCCCCTAGTTTAGATAAATCAAGTTGACATTTTTGCAAATAGATCTATGTTTTTTTTTAATACAAATAGAAAAACAGGAGCCTATCATTCTAACATTTCCTTTGTAATTCCCCTGATCAGTGGGGTGGGCTGGTGGAAACCAACCTTGTTCAATTCAAGCATCCAATTGCCCTCAAGACTAGCAGGGAAATTGACATACGAGTGTGGAGTCAAATAAATACAGAACAAGGAATTGTATGATTGTATTTCTCATTTTATATAAACTCCACTTGCAGGAAGAATCATAAGCCACACAGACCTTTGTACCAGGAACTGTCAGCATTCAACAACCTTTGACCAGAGAGCTCAGAACTTGTTTTTCTCTTTTAAAATTTTTTTAATACCCCTGAGACTGAAGGGGTGGAAGACTTAACAGTACAACTGTGCTTAGTTCAGATTTTCTTTTTGGTCAAATCTCTCCCAACACATGTTATTTTTTTTTTCACCTTCTGCTTCAAAGCAACTGTGCTAGAAGTTTTCCAATTCATCAGGACTCTTCTTAAACACAGGTTCCTATTTTTACTGATTTTTTTTTAAAAAAGATAACTAACCTTTATTTCCGCACCTAAAAATGTGCAAAGTAGCTGAGTCTGATGGTTCACGCCTTTAATCTCAGCACTGGGAGGCAGAGGTAGGAGGATCGCTGTGAATTTGAGGTCAGCCTGAGACTACAGAGTGAATCATAGGTCAGTGTAGGCTGGAGCGAGACCTTACCTTGAAAACCCCCCCAAAAAATGCAATCTCCTGACCAAAAAAAAACCCCAATTATTAAATATCTGCAGGGCAAAAGGGCAGGAAGAGAATACAGACAGGAGAGGTAACTCTCTAGACGGTATGTGCAAGGCAAACTGGGGTCTCAGGATCGCCCTCCAGGAAGCCCCCAGCACCTTTTAGCCCCGCCCCTCTCCTGCGGGCGCTGCCTTAAGCCCCGCCCCAAGCCCCGCCCTGCCTCTGTGGGCGCTCCACAAGCCCCGCCCTAGGTCCCGCCCTAGGCCCTGCGGGCCCTCCCTTAAGCCCCGCCCCGTTCCTGCGGGCGCTCCCCTGGCCCCGCCCCGACGCCTACGTCACTTGTTATGTCTCGCCTCGGGCCGCGGCTGCGGCTGGTCCAGTGCTCCGGGGGTGACGGCCGCGGCCTGGGGAGGCGGCGGGGGCGGCTGGGACGGCGGCCTGGGTTTGCGCCGCCCATCCGCCGGGGCCGGGCGCTGCGCTGCGCTGCGCTGCGCGGCCGGGAGGCTGACTGAAGCCCTCCCTGCGGGAACCGTCTCGGGGCCTTTTTTAGATTTTTATTTATTTATTTTGCTTTTTTTTCCTCCAAGACTGTCACCCTGCGTTCCGGGTTTCCCTCCGCAAAGACCGCGGCGCCTGCCCGCCCGCCCGCGTGAGCCCGGAGCCGCCGCCGCCGCCGCCACCTCCACCTCCGGGCCCGCGGTGCCGGCGGGGCCTGGGGCCTGAGCTCCGGGCCCGGCGTTGCGGCGGCCGCTCCTCCTCCCCGCGCCTGGCGCGCTGGGCCCCGGGCCTGGCCGATCGGAGCACCGCGCCCTCCTGACCCGTCCGCCGTCACCTCGAGCCCCGCTTCCTGGTAGAGCTGACGTCTTTCGGGGGTCTCCTCCCCGTCCCACCCCCGAGGTTACGGTGCTGGAGCACCGAGCCCGCCACGCGCGTCGCCAGCCCCGCATCCCCCGCCGCGCCCCATCCGTTCGCCGCCCCACGGATGGGGTTGTTTTTGGAGCGTCTCCCCGGGAACTGTGCTCATCTGTTGACGAGGCTCGTCTGCCGCACGGACACCCCGATCCACCTGCCGGCCTCCCCGCGGGGATGATCCGCCGGTGACCGCCCGCCGCGCGCCCCGGCTGCGCTGCGCCCCTGCGCCCACCCTCCCCGGGCTCTTTTCCGTGTCCCGATCTCTCTGGAAAGAGAGAGGAGAGACGTCGGGGCCAAGATGTGGCTGAAGCTGTTTTTCTTGCTCCTCTATTTCTTGATCCTGTTCGTCCTGGCCAGGTTTTTCGAGGCCATTGTGTGGTACGAGACTGGCATCTTTGCTACCCAGCTGGTGGACCCGGTGGCACTGAGCTTCAAGAAGCTGAAGACCATCCTGGAGTGCCGCGGGCTGGGCTACTCCGGGCTGCCCGAGAAGAAGGATGTTCGCGAGCTGGTGGAAAAGTCAGGCGAGTGACCGTCCGTCCGTCTGTCTGTCTCTCTGTTTCTCTGTCTGTCTGCCTGCCTGCCTGCCTGCCTGTCCTTCTCTGTGTCTCTCTCTGCCTCTGTCTCTCTGTCGTCTGTCTGTCTGTCTGTCTGTCTGCCTGTCTGTCTATCTACCGGGCTCCCCTGGAGTCGTGTGAGGATTCCTCACACCAGTCTATCCCCCTACCCCCTCCATGAGGTGTCCCCTGGAACGATTAAACAGCCCACCTGGGAGAGCTTGCCCACGTTTTCTTTGTCTAGGGTTTTTTTCCCCCTACAATAAAATATGAATCCCAGTTTTGAGAAAGGGGCTGGGATTTTTTGGAAGTGTAGTGGTATGTTATTTAAGGTTATTTTGAAATGGCTCTTTAAAGTGTCACCTTTTAGCATTGTTTACTAAATGGAGTGTTTTGTTTTGTGGGTTTTTTTTCTTCTCAGCATTTGGGAATGTCAACTGGGAAAGTATGGCTTGCCAGTTGAGATTAATAAACAGAGGGAAAGGAAAAACTGAAGCATAGCCTGTAAATAGCAATGTTTGCCACTACCGGAACATCATTAGAATAGTTCATGTCAGAGGCACGCGGGCCTGATATTTAAATGTTAAATTGAGTTTAAACGTGGATAAGGTGTACTCCATGTAGCATTTATTTTTCATACTTTAAATACACTGAAAATTTGGTGTCACTTTCTGCCTTTGTTGGATGGATTTTGGGGAGATGAATGTAAACTTTTCTTGTCATGGATGGGGAATAGATTTGAAATAGTCCTGAGAGAATGGTTAATGTCTGTATTTTCAGCAACTGTTAATCTGGGTTAGGATTGGGTAAAAAATATGGTTAATTTTTCCCACTATGTGATGAAGTATAACCTTAGTTTAGATATACTTCCTGAAAGATTAAAGCTGAGAAAGGCTTTCTGGGTCTCTGTAGGAAGCAGTTGAAACTGATGGTCATCTTTTTTATTTGAAAACAGCTATATCTTTTACAAGGTATTTGTTCCCTTGTCCAGTACCCTGTAGTCATATAGTATGCAAGAATGCAAACTTTTAACATTTGCATATTTATAGTATGAGGGTATAAATATCATAGCTCACTTACTGGGGTGAAGGAAAGGAACCCTCCCTGCAAAAGTGATATTATTGTTTTTTAGAGAAAATACAAAATTATATCTTAGTCTTTTTCCTTTTGTTTGCTGACTGGTTTATGGTGATGTTTGCTTCTTCTGCAAGAGGGATATTGATTAAAGTAAAAGATCCCTGATATATAAATTCTGAAGGTTTAGAAATGACAAGTGTCAGGGCTGGGGAAAGACTGGTGCAAGAAAGGCTCTTGCTTGCAAAGCCTGACAACCTGGATTCGATTTCCTAGTACCCATGTAAAGCCAGATGCACAAGGTAGTGTATGCTTGCTTCTGGAGTTCATTTGCAATAGTGAGAGACCCTGGTGTGCCCTCCCCCCTTGTCTCTGCTTGCATGTAAGTAAGATTACATATATATATATATATATATATATATATATATAAATGTGAATGTATAAGGAAGTCCCATGTAACCTAAAGAATTTACACAGCCTATAAAACTGTGATTCAGATCACACAACTTAGAGCAAAAAACTCTTGATATGGCAGCTTTAGTTATTTGTTTTGAATGGTTTTGCTGCTATAATGGTGCAGTGTTCATTGCTCACTGTGTAATATTTAAGGCAAGAGTTAAAATAATGTGACATTTGTGGTTTCCTTTTTGTTTGATTATACAACTCTAAGTTTATGCTGTAAATTAGTGAATGGATGTGGAGTTTGGTCTGATATGCAAAATTCTAACCTTCAAGTCATATACACTTGTTTGAATTTTGTTTGTTTGTTTTATTTTTCAGTTTTTTCAAGGTAGGATTTCACTCTAGCCCAGGCTGACCTGGAACTCACCCTGTAGTCCCAGGCTGGCCTTGACTCATGGTGATCCTCCTTCCTCTGCCTCCCTAGTGCTGGGATTAAAGGTGTGCACCACCAGGCCGAGCTTCTGTTGTCTTAAGTCAGATCAGTTTAAAAATTACATTCAGGGCTGGAGAGATGGCTCAGCTGTTAAAAGGCAGTTGCCTCCAGAGCCTGAGGACCTGGGTTCAATTCCCCAGTATCCTTTTAAGCCAGATGTACAAAGTGGCACATGCTTCTGGAGTTTGTTTGCAGTGCCTAGAGACCCTGGTGCACCCATTCTCTCTTTCTCTTTACAAATAAATAAAATATTTTTTAAAATTATTTTTAAAAAGTAACATACAATTTGGATACATTGTACATAAAGTTAAATGATTAATATTTTGATGGCTTTTTAAAGGAAATTCAGTAATTTCCTACTACGTTATGTGATGACCCCGTAGAATTAATAAGACCTATTGTATAAGAGATAGATTTGTATCTGTTTTGTTCACTTAGGCCTATCACATAGTAGGTTCTTATTCCATATTTATTAAATGTATGAATCTTGTATTCAGGGGTTTTTTTGTTTCAGCAAAAGCATAATGACATGATTCTTTATGATATAAAATGGAATTCATCATTGAAGTTGGGAATATGAGATTTTAAAAAATCTTACAAGTGTTATTTTTTTCCTTCCTTCAGGTGACTTGATGGAAGGTGAGCTCTATTCTGCTCTCAAGGAAGAAGAGGCATCTGAATCAGTTTCTAGCACCAACTTCAGTGGTGAAATGCACTTCTACGAGCTTGTAGAAGATACAAAAGATGGCATCTGGCTTGTTCAGGTATGTGAGCTAGTGTTGGATAATACCTGAAAGCCTGGAAAGACGATTTTTTTCCTAAAATAGTAACTACCAGCAAGTGCACTTGGTGTCGTGTCATGTTTCCTAGGCAACACTCAGTTCTCATACAGTTTTTCAGACTTAAGGAAGATGAAGAGTAGAGCTGGGATGAAGCTCGGTTGGTAGAATGCTTGTCCAGCACCCGTGAAGCCCTGGGTTCAATCCCCAGAACTACATAAATTGGGTGTGGTATTGTTGCACGTTTGTAGTGCCAGCTCTCAGAAGGTCAGACACAGAAGGATCAGAAGTTCAGGTACCTAGTGAGTTCAAGGCCAGCTTGGGATACAGGAGAACCTGTCTCAAAGCAAACAAGAAAATGCAAGTAAAGCACTGGAAAGGGGAGAGCTGGGAAAAGGGCTTGATTTGTTTTGTTGTATTTGAATCAGGGAAAAGAAATTCGTAGAAACACATATATTCCTTTTACTTATGAAATCTGGCTTTGTGTTCAGTGGTCCAAATAATTTTTTTTTTAATTTAAAAGAAGAACCCTAAAGCAAGAGTAAAGGAATACTTACATCAGCAAAGTAGCTAACTGTTAGTTACAGGGGGAGGAGAAGTTGTGGAGCATGGTAGGGAATACTCATTATTTTGCTTATGATGATGAGATTTTTTTTTTTGTGGAGGGGGTTCGCTCTAGCTTAAGCTGATCTGGAATTCACTACCATTTAAAATGTAGTCTCCAGGTGGCCTTGAACTCATGGCAGTCCTCCTACCTCTGCCTCCCGAGTGCTGGGCATGAGTCACCATGCCCAGCTGAGATAATTTTTTATTAAATATTTCTATTTATTGATTTATTAGGGGGGAGACAGAGTATAGGTATGCCAGGGCCCCTTGCTGTCACACACCAGGTGCTTACACTACTTTGTATACCTGACTTTACTAGGGAATCGAACCTGAGCCAGCAGGCTTTGTATGCAGGTGCTTTAGCCACGGAGCCATCTTCCCCAGCAAGATGAGATCATGTTTTACCCTAGTATTGATACCAAAACTTTGAGATTAAATTATTATATTAGAATTTCAGAACTCTTTTTAAAAAGTATTTTATTTATTCATTTTCAAGCAGAGAAATACAGAGATAGAGAGAGGGAGAGAGCACGAGGGCCACCACCTTGTGGGTCTGGCATATGTGGGTACTGGGGAATTGAACCCGGGGCCTTAGGCACTGGAGGCAAGTGCCTTAACCACTGAGCCATCTCTCCCGCCCTCAGAACTCTTAAATGACCTTAAAGTTATCTTTTATGCTTCTCTGTAGCTTATTTTTCTTATGTGGTTAACATATCTTAATTAGACGACTCCTATTTTGAACATGTAATATTCTAAATATTGGTTAGAATGAAGCTAATTTTAAAAAATGAACCCTCAAGTATATTAGCAGTTTGAATATGGCCAAATTCAAGAATGCAGTGTGTGAAGCTCATCCGTAATCTCAGAGTAACCCTACAGGGGCTCCTACAAGAGGTCCTACAAGATGAGGTAGCTTGCTCACTTTCCTGGGACTGGTCAGTAATACTGAGACCAAATCCCAGGCCCCTGATTTCTTGTTCAATGCTTTTGTTAACTTGACTCTGTGGTTGACAAATTTTAATTTACACTATGAACATTAAAATAGCTATAGTCATGGGCTGTGTGTGGTGGCGCAGCCTCTAATCCTAGCACTTGGGAGGCAGAGGTAGGAAGATAGATCACGGCCAACCTGAGACTACAGAGTGAGTGCCAGGTCAGAGGGAGATCCTATCTCAAAACAAAAAAGCTACATCATATTTCTTTCTAAGGACAAAGACTGCAAAATGTGTTTTAAAATAACTTTTGAGTTCAGAGACCTTAGTTGAAGGCCTGACCTGTTGCTGACTTGAATCATGATGGGTTTTCTATTGTATCTAGCCTCAAATAAAAATACACTTAAAGGGGACAGACTAAAACTAGTCCTCTGCTAAAAGGTTAGGGTTAAAGAATTATTCTAGAGATGTCATTAGATGATATCCATGACCTTTTCTTTATTGTAACATATTGCATTTGACTGTTTACCTTCTAGATAACCAGCAAAGGTGGAACCTAAGAGGGTGTGGTACAGTCTCTACATTAACCATTCAAGTTATAGTTTATTTCTGTGTTAGTTCATTGCTATTGAAAAATAAGCTATAAGAGTTGGGAATAGGCAGGCATAGTGACCCACACCTTTAATCCCAGCATTTGGGAGGCAGAGGTAGGAGAATCGATGTGAATTCTAGGCCAGCCCGAGACTACAAAGTGAGTTCTAAGTCAGCCCAGGCTAGAACAAGACCCTGCCTCAAAAAAAAAACAGCAAAATGAGTGGGAACAGAGCTCAGTAGTAGAGTGCTTTCCTAGCATGCATGAGGTCCTGGGTTTGATGTCCAGCACTGAACGAAAAGAAGCTGTTATTTTGTTAAAGCTTTAATTTTTAAGTAAATTATTGTTCTTTTTTCCCTGGTTATTTATAGTAGTCTGGCCAAGGAAGACTCACAGGTTTTGATAATTTTGATTTATTATTATTGAATTGAGAGCCAGATCCACAGCTTCATATTCAGTCTAAATGCTTGTCACCTACCTTAATTGATAATTTGCAGAAGAACAAAGATGCTATACAGATCTTGACGCACCATGACAAGTCTAGAGATTCTTTTGGTACTTAGGATTGTACCTAAGAACAATAAACAAGTTAGCACTGTGTTCTTCACTTACAAATGATCTACTATTAAATCTATCAATGGATTAAACACCCTTAATATGTGATAAAATAATCAGTTTATTCAGAAATACCCTATTCTAGGACCTGCAGATGAGTCAAGATCATACCTAGGACTACGTCATTGCTCACATTCCATCTAGGAGACTCAGACACCAAATAAATAAATATTTAATATAGCACAGTTAGTGGAAAGGACTGGGAAGACAAAGAAGCAGGCTAAAGAGATTGAAGAGAATGGCAAGGAATTATTTTAGAAGATGACGCTCGAATGAATGTTAACATTATAAATGGTAGTCTCTAGATTGTTTTCTCTTGAACTAATTTTCAAACCTCATATGTTAATAGTTTAAAGATACCTCCTGGGCTCACGAGATGTCTCAGGTATAAAGGTGCTTGCTTGCAAAAAAGCCTTATAGCCCAAGTTTGATTCCCCAGTACCCACGTAAAACCAGATGCACAAAGTGGCACAAGTGTCTGGAGTTTGTTTACAGTGGCAGGGGGTCCTGGTGTGCCCATACTCAACTCTGTCTGACTGTCTCTCTCAAATAAATAAAAATATTTTAAAATATCATTTAGGGGCTGGAGAGATGGTTCAGTGGTGTAAGGTACACTGAGAAGCTTCCTATTTTAAATATTTAGACCAGCTAACCACATGCATGGCTTAGATCTTCCTCTCTTATGAGGGACAAAATGAAATGCCCACATGTACTGACACATCTCATAATTACTAAACCTGTTTGTACCCTCTAAATTTCAGTGCCCTGGGACATAAATCCAGTCACTTAGGTTATGGTTCAGCAGGACTGCCTACACATGACACCAGCAGGTGGGATTATCGTGAGGTAGCATTTTGGGGGGGGGTGTTTGAGGTAGGGTCTCGCTCTACCCCAGGCTGACCTGGAATTCACTCTGTAGTCTCAGGA